>APFE031529790.1:0-61691 GCA_000404065.3 Pinus taeda | reverse complement strand
TTTTCAGGTTTCTCTTTTGGATTTTTCTCTTTATCCTTCTTCTTCTTCCCTTTCTTCTTACCACCATTTTTAGGTTTGGCTGTAGAAGATTCTACAACGTGAATATCGGTGGAAAGTTCTGCAGAAGATTCTCCTGTCGGGGAATCTGGCAAGGTTATTATAGGAGAAGAATTCTTAGAAGATTTCTTCTTACTTTTAGTATTCACCGTGCCAATCATACCATCAGCGGCATGAGACCCCGAAGAGCAGCAACAATTTGATTTTGACTAGGTAGGTTGGGGATCTTCTCATGTAATGTACCCGACTGAGTGTAAACTAAGTCAAGTTACTACGCTTGAGCAATGACTTGCTCTTCAGTAACTACTCCAGCTTTAGCTACATCTTCAGTGATCTTAGGCAACAAGGATTTTACAAACCACTCAGCTAAGATTTGATCCGGGATATAAACCTTCACTAAACGCTGTCGACCGCCTCCATCATGGAATATGAATCGGAGATGTGGAGTGGGAGTCGACTGTTTAATGAGGTAATAGCTTCGTGCCATTGTCATATCACTGGCCAACTGAAAAATGAGTTAAAAACGAGGTACTAACTGACTAAAATCATAAAGTGGCTCGCGGTAGTTTTTGAATATACCATTTGGCCGCAAGACCAACTAGAGTGCGTTGAAACAAACGTAAACGAATAGAATCATCAGAAATGGAGTTGGATGCACACTAGAGATGATAAGTCATCACATGGTTAGACGAGTGCTCTCTAGGTTTACCTTCGAATTTTGGAATGTCACTGGCCAACTTATGCGGCATTGGCAGCCAATATGGAAGATAATTGATTGGATCGTTCGTAAGGCGTGTCAAGTCAGGTAAATCCGAAGGTTCAATGAATGGTAATTGACGATTAGGGTCTCTAAAACTTGGGGTCTACAAACCAGCCCTAGGCGGAGGATATCCAGGATAACTAGGAATGGGAATCACATTCGGGATATTTTTTCCTCCTGGAAAACCAGGATTAACCGGACCATACTGGGGTTGCAAAGGTTGTTGATATGTATACCCAGGGTATGGTGATACTGATAGGTTGGTTGCTACACAGTAGGACCATATTGAGGTTGATAATGTCCTTGGTACGGAGGTTGAATAAATTGAGGTTGAGAAGTAACAACCGTACTTCCTATAGGCATCTGGACCGAAGTCTGGACCGTAGATCCAGACTGAGGTAAAGAGGTCTAAGGAGCAGATACAGGAACAGTAGAAACCGGAGCTACTGATACTCCAGAAGAAGGTGGGGTAGATGGAGAAGATGTTGCAGTAGTTGCAGCAGACGTTTGAGGCGGAGTACGAGGTGTACTAGGCCCAGCCTGAGAAACTACAGAAGGTGCAAAAGTTTGAGCAGTGGACTAGACGGGTTGCTGAGATGGACCAGAGACCTGTCTAGGTTGGGATTGCGACTACACATTCGGTTGCAAAACCTGCTGATTTTGAGATGGATCCCACACTAAATTCGTTCCAGGGTATTGACCTTGAGGATACTGAGGACCATAACCGAGTTGAGGGTAAGATTGATAATACAGTTGACCATAAGGCGGTTGGTAACATTGAGGTGGGTACTGACCTTGGGGTTGATAACCCTGAGGCACGTACTGATACTGGGGTTGACCTTGAGGTATGTACTGATATTGATTTTGGGGTGCATACTGATATTGAGGTTGACCTTGGGGTACATACTGATACTGAGGTTGACCTTGGGGTACATACTGAGTCTGGGGTTGACCTTGAGGAATGTACTGTCCCGTAGGTATGTACTGTCCTTGAGGTTGGCCCCCAGGCACAAATTGAGTACCTTGAGGCTGTCCCCCAGGCATATACTGAGTACCCTAAGGTTGCCCCCCAGGCGCATATTGAGTAACTTGAGGTTGCCCCCCAAGCGGTAACTGACTGCCTTGAGGTTGACCTGACATCATGAGAATTTCTTCTGCACTCAACTATTTTGGACCACTACTTCCAGTTAACAACTTTTGTTCGATAGGACGAGGAGACGCTCTTGAAAAGGTACCAGAAATGGACTGATACCCAGTAGGAACAAATGGACCGCCGTATAAATAGGCTTCTGGAGATTGGGAATACATGGATGACGGACTAGACATATTCAATGCAGGATAATGACCTCTAGGTGAACGGTGATAAAAAATGCGAGGTGGTGTAAAACTGAGTCCTGGATTTTCTAAAAGATTGGTCAGTGAACAATACCAATCAGTACTCCTAGGTGGACTATAAAAAATCGATTCACGCTCCCTAAACTCTAAAATAGGTCGATTATCCGGAAAAGGGAATATTTCTTCGATATTCGCAATAGCAGGTTCTTTGATCGCTATGAGTCCAGCGGGAAGATCTTGGGTAATTACGGTTTCTACCCTAGGAGAACTAGGACCACTAGGAGTCAGAGAAACAAAATCTGATATGGGAGTAGGAGCAACTTCAGATTCGGGTTCAGACACGTCAGGTTCTTCACCTATATCACTAGTAGACGCAATGCTACCAGTAACCTCTGAAATTACTACGGGTTGAGAATCAGACTATTCTACCAAAGAAGGTTGTCCTTCTTCAGGTGATTGATTTCTACCGCTACTGGGAGATACGAGAACTCTCAAGCCTTCAATGTAGCTTGGTATTTCTTAAGGAGGTTGACCCTAAAGTCTACGAGAAGTCCTTAGTAAATCAGCCACATTAACAAACTCAGGGGATTCACCCCGAAGTCTACGAGAATGTCTTGGTAATTCAGCCACAGCTAAAAAATTTTAACTACTTCACATGCAAACAAAGTAAAATCTCAATGAAAATAACCTAAAGTCTCTAAAGAACCAAACAAATTTGAAGCACACACATAAAGAATCTAAGAGATCAAACACACGCAAACAGTAACTTTCTGGATCGAAAACACTAGTTGGTGATGAAATCCAACGTCGCAGAGTTCGATACAGAAATAGCGGTTGGAACAGTTACCCTGGCAACCTGCTTATGGAATAGACTGGACCAAGTTTCTCCACTTAACCATCTCGAGTGAAGAGAACCCCCCAGAAAATCCAAGTGAGTCTAGCCGACGTCTGCTCCAGGTACAGTGGGATCTTCCCGCCACTGTCACCTTAGGAAGAATCCTAGAGAATATGGACACTAAGGTTACCAACAGAAATAAATATACCTGGGGGAACAGTCTATGATCTGACATGCACGCAAGGGCAAAGTAGCAAGCTCAATCCCCTTGAACGCTCCTCGAAATAAACTGAGGTTTACCAACAAGTGACCCTAGGCTCCTCGACAATAATCTGAGGTTTACCATTTGTAATATATGAATATCTGGCGTCGTTCCCAATGAGGAAGGATTGATTCCCACACTGGTTCGGACATGATCTCATGCTTCTCCTTTAAGAGGAGCTTTCCCAGAGTATAAATGCAACAATTGAATTTCTCCTACTGCAAGATAAAGCTACTTGTTTGTTTTACTTATCTTGGAGAGTTAATTACTCCCTACTCCAAGATACTAGCCTAAGCTATATTTGTGTATCAGAGCCCTAGAAACAAAAAATTTGCTAGATTGATTTTATATTAAGCATGATTTTTAGTGGTTTTTGATTAAGTCAAAAGGTGATGGAGATGAAACTTATGGTGTAAAGACTCGACACAAAATCACTACAAAAATGCACTTAAGATGACTAACTAATATTTTCTCTTCAATGAAGTTCTAGGTAAGAAAGAGTTGGAGGATGCAAATACTTAAAACACAAATCTTTCTTTAACGATTGAATCAAAAGAAGAGTATTCATTTCAATGCACTCAAAAACGAGACAACTAATTATTTTCACAAAAAATTATCTTTTCATTCGAAAACTCAAATGCTACTAAGAACAAGCTGTTTCAAAAGAGACCTTGCATTTTTTGTTAAAAAACATTTAAAACTATAACTAAAGCAAATCTTTGAGAAAACTATTTAATAAAGCAAACTTAAGATCTACAAACTAACAAAACCCTATTTGAAGTAAAAAGCTGACAAAAAGTCTTTTTGAGGATGTTTTACTTGGTCACAAGCAAACCAAGGACCAATTTGTTCAGAATCACAAATAACTCAAGAACAACCAAATTTGTATTCCTTTTTTAAAAATGAAAATCCACACTTTCGATCACAAGCTTATCGAAGTTTTGTAAAGAGAAAACTCAAAGCGGATTTCTCAACAAGGGGAGATTTCAAAAAATGGTCAGACTCACAAGAAGACTAAGGTGATGTAAAGTCCCTACATCCTCTAAGCTTAGAGCCACTACACAACCAAATTGAAAAACAAGCCCAACAAGCAAAACTTCTAGGAATTTCACCTAAAACCCTAATGCTAATGAAATTAAACCAAGGAAAGATTTCAACCAGTCACATGCAGGTATGGGCAGAGGACAACCACTAGAAAAACAAAATAAAACTAACTGAAAGAACAAAAGTCAAAATTTTCAAAAATTTAGCAGGGTACGCAGGTGCAGAGCTCACCCAGGTGCGGGTACGCTCTGTGCACAAAACCAAGGTGCGTACAAGTACGCACTATGATATAAGCGCAGGCTGTGGACTTCAACTAAAGTATTGAAAAAGAAAAAACAAAGCTAAATCAACTAAGTCTACCCAAAGCCACACACAACAAGCCAAAAATAGAAACAAAAAGGCAAGTTTCTCAAGTCAAAGAAAAACGAGGAAAACTATCAAGTCCCCAGCGGGGTCGCCATTTTGTCACGTGGAATTAGTCGATCTTGTGGACAAGACAGACCTTCCTGGAATCTAATGAAGACCTAATGACAAACAAACCAACCAGACATTATCTTTCTCTAAATGCGCTTTATAAAATAATGGCAAACAAATGTGTTTAAGGGCCTACCTCATGTCCAACTCAAGTTTGGAGATGCCTTCGCTCCTTTGACCCAAGTAAGTTCCTTCGTCGCAAATCTGCAAGCACAAACAAGGCAAACGATTAAATAGCACCTGAATATCCAATATTATAAAACATATTTAACATGAAAGTCAAGGAGTCCATGAAACAAATAGCATAAGATACTTGTTGAGAAAAAATAGCTTGATTGTATTAATTCAAAAGGAAAGAACCTTACAACCTTTGCCTTGACGTTGTACAAGCTCCTTCCAGGGTCCAACAAGAAGTCTCCTCTACTTTGACAAGCTTCACTCACTCCCTAGTGGGGCCAAAAAGGTATGTGATCTCTCCTCTTAAGCTCAAATAGGAAGTCTTGATTTCACTAGCATTTACCCTCAAAAGTTCAGCTTCTAACCTCCCTGGCCACTGACCCAATGCCTCAATTTATAGTGCAATGGAGATCAGTTACCAGCTCCTCCTTCAAAGGGATAGAGTCCTCCTTCAAAGGGATAGCTCCTCTCAACAAGGGATTAGTTCCTCCTATGATGGGATGCATGAATCACTTGGAGCGAACAATCCACGTAACAAATGCTTCTAGAAAACTCTAGAATTAACCCAAGATGAGTTTTTTAAGATAAAGATTGTGCCTTTTGACTTTTACAGGGGTACGCACCCTCCCCTTTACATATAGAGCGTATAAGTACGCAGATAACTTGAACAAAAGGTGCGGGCCTGCAGGAAAAAGTAAGAGAAAGTGCGAAACCAGAGTTATATTGCTTTTTTGATGTCTTTCTCTTATTTCTCAAGCTTGTTCTGAAGAGCTGAGGTTTAAGACTTGCTTAGGAATCTAGTATAGGTAATGATAGGCCTACACCGACTGCAAATAATCAAGGTGACGATATTTTTGTGTAACAGGCTCCTAGTGGAACCATCCTCCAGATTCGTCCTATCCTAGCCTTCAACAATAGTCTTCCATAACCAACACCATGATATCTCAAGCAAGAGGGAGAGTATCTATAATCAAGGAAACAAGATTTTTCTGAAGCTTGCAGAAGAACATGAGGCACAAGGATTCATCAGACTCAGTCAAGGATAATCTGAGTATAATAACTCTATCTCTTCTTCCTCCTTTAGGCCTTCCTATAGAAGTCTATTTATACTTCTCCCAATTAGTTTTTTAGTTGGGAAATACTTGGGAAACAGTTGGGCCATGGGCAATAGGAGGTAATAAATAGGTAAAACCTATGAACTCCGCCCATAATTAAGAAAATTTAATTTTTTAAAGTGTTTTAACACATATACCTGGGTTGGGTATTGACTAACCCATGTGTACACACTTTTATCTCAGGGCAAAGTAGCTTACAGGGCATAAAACATTGTTTTTAATATATTTGGACCAAGTCTGGAAGGAGGGGTTTCCCTAGGCCATAAACAAAGCATCACAAATACCAAGGGTGATAAATGGTGCTATAAAAAATCTTATGCAAAAATAAAAAAGAAAACTACACACCTTTTTTCACTTTGTAGGAGCTCGATATTGAATTTGATGTATCTCTGTAATTGTGGATCTCCAAGGTCTAAAATTTCTTCCTATGGTAACGCTCTGTGTAATATTTCTAACCACACAAGTCTGATCAAGATTAGATTATGCAATGAAGAGTTATGCCAAATCTCCCACGATGACCTGTGTATATATTGGTTCAGTAGAGCGAACTTGTACGACTTTCCGCGGGTAAATGAAAATTTGTTGGCATGACAATAGATGAACTCATAACTTGATGTGAGCTCTACTGGTCACCTAATCCAAAGAATTTGTTACAGTGATATTGATGATTTTGATATTAGTTTTGATTTGGCATCTAAGTCTTTATAAGCTGATTTAATTGATTTGACTGAAAAATATTGATTTATGTAAGGTTTAGCATATTGGTTTGGTAAAGTTTTATGTTTACAAAAAACATTGTATGAAGAAAGCTCCCTAAACCTAATATGTCCACGTTGACAGTCATCTGGTGAAGCTAGGAAGATGTGCCCATCCAAAGCTCTACTTCAAAAGGGGTCCAAGGTATGACTTTGATTTTCGTTTTATATGCTGATGGTCTACTCTTGATAGGTAATGAACCCCTAATGATCAAATTATTAGGGAGTTGGCTTCCGAAGCTAGAAATAATGAATCATGGCATGATGAATCACTTTCTGAAGTTTGGAAAATAAAATCTATACCATGAATCTATTAAAGAGTTTTTGTAAAGTGGAAATGCAAATCCTTGAACACTCCTATTGAATTCCAAGAATCTATGAAAAGATACTGTTGAAATTGAATTGGAAACCAACAATTAATTGAAGAATTATTGTTCCGCGTGAACACCCATCCATATATATGTTTTGCATAGAACCCAAGTGAATTCATACACATTAAGTTGTCACATAGCACCCTTTGATATATTTGCATGGGGTGATCAATTTTTGATCTGAGATATGTCTGCATGAATGTACTGATGCTGATCAAGATCGTGATATGATGATATAAGCACTTTTGTATGCTACCTTAGTATGAGATCTGCAAGATATTTTGGATGAGAAGTCTGTAGCTTTAAGCGTGACTAAGGTTGAGTATGATGTTGATAGCATGGCTAGCTACGAAGCAAGATGAAGAAGCTCCTTGAAGAGATATTTAAGTAGGTTCTGGATATGACAGGGATACATTGTGATAATTATGAGTGGGATCTGATTAGAAGATATCTTCAACCAGTGTTGTTGTACGAGACAAGCTTAGGCTTGTGGTTGTTGCCTCCGTAAGAGGGAGGATGTCTATGGTATCCTTTTTGTGATATATATATATATATTTGTACTAATATAATATTTGATTTGATGTCCTGTTTGAACATGATAATGCTACTATTGAGACATGATGATTACCATATATGAGAATGATGAAGGATCTTTAGACAATAGGGTATCACCCCTATCTGTTACCCATAGGGTTGGAGATGTTTCTCCCCTATTTTGGTCTTTGAAGAGTATACCCCAGTTGGAATCATACCCACAAGCCGAGCTTGTTAGGATAGTCCTTCTTTGTCCGTGTATAAATTAATGTGTAGATTCGATATTGCTCATGAAATTTACTAAATCACAAGACTTGAAGCTACTCTACTAATATGAGAAAGTTAGTTCACCATCTAGAACAAAAATCATAGACATGCAAAAGGAAACATCACAAATGCACATGTATTTATCTAGGGGAAAGCAACTGCTCAAAAAACCTTACACTTTATATTGCATTAATCAGAGAATAGAGATGAAATATGTATTCTTTTTCAAGCCTAAGCACACACTAGAAGTACATTGTCTATCACTCTGCCTAATTGAATGAATCTGGCCAACACTTAGCCAATTTTCAAGCCCTCCAAGCTCCTATTTCCTTGTGTTGTTCCCCTGGGAAATTGGCCCCTATTATTTAGGAATTTCCCACTATTGAATTGTGAAATCTCCTAGGGTCCTTCCTCTAGCACTATGCACCATCTGTACACATTAGAATATGCTTCAACTAATAGTACACTACCTTGGAATCTCCATATCAACTGGGTAACTTGAATTCTCTGCATGCAACAATTATTTGGGGTTGATTGATTAGTTAACTGGTTGATCATCGAGTGTGGTTGATGTTCCACTTCCACAACTTCACCTTCACTAGTTCTTCTGACAGTTAGAACTATTTAAACTGACAATAACTCAAATTAACTAAAATAGATTACTACAAATTAGTAATCAAACATACTGAATTGAACTCAAGATTCCACAACTTGAATTAAATGAGTGACAAGTTCCATGTCACCTCAGTTAACTACCTCCAAGATTTCTTCTGAAGTAGAAATTCTATTTTTCTCTAGTTTAACCAAGGTAAGGTTAAACTAAGATTTTCCTTTTGCATTTTCAACACTCCCTCTCAGCAAGAAAGGGATTATCAACCACCCCTATATTGCATCTCTGGAACTTGAACTTTCCTCTTGACAAGGCCTTTGTCAAAATATCAGCATCTTGTTACTCTGTCAAAATGTACTACAAAAACATAATATTCTTCTGCACACAATCCTGTAAATGGTGATACCAGATATCAATATTCTTGGATCGATCGTGAAAAATAGGACTCTTAGAGAGTTTGATGTGAACTCTGATTATCATAATAAATCAAAGTAGGATCCATCATCTGACCAAATAAGCCAACTCGTATATTTCTCATTTAGATCGCCTCACATGCTTCTTGACTTGTAGCCATGTATTATGCTTCTGCCTAGATAAGTGCCATAGATATTTGATTCTTACTATACCAAGAAACTGTTGTAGAACCAACATTGAAAATTCCACCTGATGTACTCTTTTTTTTATGGACTTCCCTCCCAATTTGTATATGTGAACCCACAAAACTTCACTCCCTTTTTAGGTATGTACCATATTCCAAACTGGTTAGTCCCTCCAAGGTATCATATAACATGCTTAGCTTCCCTCCAAAACATTTTGGTTGGCCTAACGATAGCTTGACTCAGTTGGTTGAATGCAAAGCAAAATTATAGCCATATGTTCACAAGATACACAAGTTAACCCACCATCTTCTGGTAAATAGTTGCATTTTCTTCCTCACCTAAAGTGTCATCCTCTTTCCTCCATTTGATTTCTAGAGGAGTCTCCATGGGTTTGCACCTATCCATGTGGAACCTCTGAAGTATCTCAGTTGCATACTTTCCCTAAGAGACAAATAGTTCCACTTCACCTTGCCATACTTCCAATAGGAAGTAGTGCATGAGATCAATGTCCTTCATCTCAAGCTCTCTTGCAAGGTCCTCCTTGCAATATCTGATCAAATTCCCATCACCAATCAAGATATAGTCATAAACATATAAAAAAAAACAATCAAAAAATTACCTTATGCCAAAATATGATAGAGATTTGCATCCGCTTCACTTTTGCTGAAGCCTAGACCGATGAGATAGTTGTCGATCTTGGTGTACCAAGCACATGGTGCTTGCTTGAGACCATGCAACACTCACTTGAGTTTGCACACATGAGACTCTCAATCAAAAGTATCAAAGCCTTTTGGTTGCTCGATAGAAACCTCTGCCTCAATAACTCCATTGAGGAATGTAATTTTCACATCCATCTGGTGGATCTTCCACGCCATCTCTACAACCAAAGCCATGATTGATTTGATGGATGAGTACCTTGCTACAAGGGAGAAAGGTCTCCTAATATTCAATCCCATCCACCTGAGAGTATCCTTTGGCCACAAATCTTGCCTTGTATTTTTATATGCTTCTGTCTGCTTCTTGATTCACCTTGAATATCCATCTCGAACCCACAATTGATTTGTCTGTTGGTCTTGGGACCACTTCCAAAATAATGTTCTTCACAATGGATTCGTACTCCACCATTGCATCAACCCATATAGGTTTCTATACTACTTCCTCAAAATACAATGGGTTAATCTCTACTAGCTTATTCATTAGATCCATGTAGCCAATGTATTGCTCTGGTGACCTTCTCTTCATTTGTTGATTTGAAGGAGCACCCACATTCTCACTCGCATCCTACAAAATTCTATTAACTTCTCTGGTTCTCTTCCTACCTTCTCTGGATGGTTATGATTGAGTAACTATCTCCACTCTCTTCTCCTCAACTAGTGGCTACTCCACAACATCCCGAGGCTCCTCCTTTGGAGCTAAAATATCCTCCTCTGGTGGGATCTAAATCTCCCTCTCAAGAGAGCACCAAAATGCTTTGTCTTCATTAGATTTGACATCCCATCGCACATCTGTCATTATGAGGGATGGAAAATACACATGATAGTTGTGGGGAGTTTCTGTCTAACTCACAGATATCCCCAGCTGTACTCTTGGCTCTAGCTTCTTCCTTAATTCTTTGTAGACATGCAAATAGATTTATTCCCTTTCCCTTTCTTTTCCTTTCCATCCAAGGCATAGTTCTCCTCATCCTCTCCCTTGGATGAAGTCCCATATCTAGTATTCCATGTTTTTTACTCTTGTACCATGTCAGACCATAAGCACTGCCAAATTGGTAGTTTCTCCCTACCATTTACCAAATCTTATTAGCTATTCCAACTCTTGGGAAGGCCCAATAGGGCTAGAGCTTCCAAGTCTTCTTTAGGGACATTAACATCAAACTCATTAAGTTCATCATGACACTATGTAAGCCTACTCAGATGCTACATAATTGTGTCATTCTTCTCCATCTTGATACTTAGAAGCTTAGCCTTGAGTGCCATCTTTTCGTGGTCACTATTGTTCTCAAATAATTCTTTCATTGTTTTCCACATCATAAACATAGTCTATTTTCCACGGATATTCAAGATAATATGATCATGTGCTGCCTCCAATATGATTCTCCTTTATTTGGCTACATATTTCTTCAACTGAGCAAGATTTTGGGCATCAGATGCTTGGGGTTTCACTACATCTAACTTGATGTATTCTAGTAACCCATTGTCATCCAATATTGCCTCCATGTGGTCCTTCCATGCAACAAAGTTTTAGGTGCCTTCCAAGGCAAACTTGGGCCTGAGTCCATTGAAATCCATCTTCTTAGTCTCAAAGAAAACTCGCAACACTAATCTTCAAATTCAAACCTCTTGCAAGGAAAATTTCGAAATATCTATTCTATAGTGGTTCCAACTCTGATACCATGTAGAACTTAATGTGTAGATTCAATATTTCTCATGTAATTTACTAAATCACAATACTTGAAGCTACTCTATTGATGCACAAAAGTTAATTAACCATCTAGAACACAAATAATAAACATGCAAAAGGAAACATCACACATGCACAAAGAGTTATCTAGGGGAAAGAAACTGCTCAAAACCCCTTACTATCTATATTGCATTAATCAGAGAATAAATATGAAATATATATGCTCTCTCAAGCTTAAGCACACCCTAGAATTGTATAGTCTATCCCTATGCTTGACTCACTAAATCTAGCCAACATTTAGCCAATTTTCAATCCCTCCAAGCTTCTATTTCCTTTCATTGTTCCCTTGGAAAATTTGCCTCTATTATTTAAGAATTTCCTGCTATTTAATTTCACATTACCTAATGTCCTTCCTCTGATAGCATGCACCACCTATACACATTGGAATATGCTAAAACTAATAGTACACTACCTTGGAATATCTATCTCAATTGGGTAACTTGAATTATTTGCATGTAACAATTATTTTGGGACGATTGATCATTTAGCTGGTTGATCACTGAGTGTGATTGAAGTTCCACTTACACAACTTGACCTCCATTATTTCTTCTGATAGTTAGAACTAGTTAAAATGACAATAACTCAAATTAACTGAAACATATTGCTACAAATTAGTAACCAAACATACTGAACTAAACTGAAGCTTCCCCAACTTGAATTAATTTATTTAACTAAGTGACAAGATCCATGTCACTTTAGTTAACTACCTCCAATATTTCTACTGAAATAGAAATTCAAATTTTCTCTAGTTTGACCAAAGCAAAGTCAAACTGAGGGTTTCTTGTTGCATATTCAATAGTCTAGCCAATGGGTCAATGAGGCTTGGGGCATGTGATCCTTACTTTTTTTAAAATCGGGTATCTATCACAATCTCAATTATGATGAAATTTTGGGTTGAGATATGAGTCCTGATGAGGTTTTAGGTTGAGATATGTTTTCGGGTTGAGATTAATCTCCCCGATATTATTCCAAATTGAGATAGGTTGTCTGATGTTGATGTATGTCATAGATTTGGCTCCCCGTTGATGTTTCCTAGGTGGTAGCATTGGGATCCCTATTGGCATTTATTTTGGGTGGTACTAGTGGCTCCTCGATGGATAGAGGGCAGTAGATTGATCTCCCTTCCAATGCAAAATTATTCTTCTTTTAGATTCGAGAATGTTCAACATATGAGAAGGGACAATCAAGAGATAAGAAGGAATAAGCAAGAGATGAACCAAGATGATCACTGACGACATTTGATGATGAAATACTTGAGTTTGGATATGATTTGATGACAGGATACACATGACATGTTGTAGGTGGAATTCTTCCTAGTTGAGAGGGAGTATTAAAATTGGAAACTAGGGCCAAATTCCACTATGGATGACTCATTTGATGAAGATGATGATTGCATTGAATTCATATTTTTGAGAGGACAAAAATGACCCAAATATCATCAAATTTGGACAAGAGAAATTGTATTTTTGGATTATGAGAGCACATGTGCATATTTGATTAGGTTGGCCCTAAACAAAACTAGACACACTTGAAAGGCTATAAATACAAGTGACCTCAACCTCATTTGTACATTATCATGGAGCATTCTTCTATTCTCTTCTTTGGTTTTGGATCATACAAGTCTAAGATAGGTTCATAGAAAGTGTTTGGCATAGGTCCATGATTTCAGGGTCTGAAGCTTGTGCATGTTTTCTAGGGTTTTGTTTCTCAGTCGCAAGCTTACCAAAGGACATATTCGACTGGTCACTGACTTGTAGGATTAATGGAATAACTGAAAGCTCACAGTCACTCACATGCCCACTTCCTCCTTGCAACTGAAACCTAAAGTTTCATTTTTTAGTTGACAGAAGTTTTCGCTCATTGACTGCAGGGTTTGATAGTTTACCATAGATAGTGATAGCTAATTACATGCTTTTGAATTAGGGTTTTAAGTATTAATATTGTTGGGTTCATATTATGGATATTGTTTAGTTGATTTTGCTAGTTAGTTTTATGGTTGAAGATATGGATCATTGTAGTCTCTTTTGCTGAATCATTCAATGACAATCTAGTAAGAAAAATAATTTGAAAGGGTTTCTCCCATATTGGGTTTTTCCCTTGTCTCCGACCAATCTTGGTGTCTCTATGTGTGAATTTTTTCTTCTCTTCTTCCTTTATGTTATATTGCATTGACGGTGATGATATTGTTCTTTCTACATAATTGCATATGTTGCTGAATAATGGTGTAAATATTAATAATGTAATGATGTTATGGGTTGAATTTAATATGTAAACAATGAAATGAAATTATCAAAGAAAAGAACAATATAGCCCTAAGAAAAATTTATATATATATCTGAAACATAGCTTAAAAATAATTTATCTCTAGTTATACCTTTAGATTTGCTGCATGGCAGTACACTAGGTTCTGTTGAAGCTTCATTGTCTAATAAGTTAGCTACACCATTCAAACTAGGCGTATTGATCTTCTCTATATGAGGTTCTTTCCTTTAAGAAGCATTCTTCTCTTAATTCTTATTACTCTTCTTTTCGGCCTCTCCATTGCTACTACTATCACCTTCAAATAACACTTGTAGTATATCCCAAATGTCCTTGGTAGATTTTAAGTCTCAAACTTTCTCTAAGTCTGCATTATGGAGATTCTAAAAAATAATGCATCTTTCTTTAGCATTACACATCCTTCACAAAACAATAACCAAATGTTAGATCCATAAGATAATAATTTAGTTTTTACTCTGTCATGCAATGCCTTGAAATTTGTAGCAGTTAGGACATAAACTCCTAGAGGATTCATTCTAGAAAAAATTGTAAAATTTTCAACAAATCTCTGAGATATTTTCTCAAGCGATTAAGCTACAACCAAGAGCTTTGATCCATACCACTTTTAGAAACCTTGAAGCAATAATGGGGGGGGGGGGTTGGGTGGGGGAGTGAATCAATAATGTGACTTATGATCAACTTTTACCAAAATTTTCTTTTCTTTTCTCAAACATTTATTCATGTGTAAATTAACCAGCAACACATTAAACAATAATAGATCATAACATGTGAATCATATGAGAAGAAGAAAAACAATTATAAGAATAACAATGCAAATAACCATGAGAAACAAAAATCATAACAAATCAATGATACACATGAGGACACTAGATGCAAGGTGGAAACCACAAGGGTAAAAATAGTTTTCAATAGATAGTCTTCGCCATCATCTCTTCTATTATGTAAATGGTTTTTAATTTGATTCACTAGCGACTAATAGTGTGCAAGAAACCACTTGTTAATCATGCAAGCTGCTATTCACTCCAAAAAAAACCTATAAGAACTTTGGAGGCCACCACCTATTGGAAGCCACTATAACTAATAATTCTATGCTATCCACCACTATACTCTCCTACCACCACTAGAAGGAAGCCACCACTACCAAGTTCATAAGCCATTATATAAAGGATGTCATTGCACCCTAAGTATGCAAGCTACAACTTACTCATTGAAGCCCAACCTTCAACACATCTCATAGACCTCATCTCACTTATTTTTAAACTATGGCCCAACTCCTTTGCATACAAAAAAATAGTGAGCCTCATTTCATCTGATTTTCACATTGGATTCACAACATACAATAAGAAAATCAACTAAATACTATCTCTCCAACAAATTCTCTCTCCCATAATCAATCTAATCACAAACAATTATCATAATACATAAAACTATTAGGTGAGGCCCAACATGGTCCAATTTTGGTCAAAGACTTCGCATTTTGAGGAGCGGAATGCATGGAGTCCACAAAGTTCTATTCATCGCACAATGTCTAGGGGCTTTCGGGTGGGTCAAAGCCCCTCATTTTGTAACATGTATGAGGGTTTTAGCTCATTTTTTTGTCCTTAGTTTGTATTTTTCAGCTTTTAGGAAAGGCTCCACAGTTGAGTGCACAGAGGCCTTGGAAGAGTCTGCAGCTGAGTGCATACTTGCAGCTAGGTGAGCAGGTCGAAGAAGTTGTATGTGTTGAAGGATCCATCTTAATAAAGAAGAAGAAGTTTTGGTGAAATATTATGTATATGTATTCATAATCTATATTCATATGTACTAATATGCATGATTTTTAGTTATTTATGTGAAAGAATACATGTTATATTGTTCAATGAAATGTTTATATAATAAGTGAAAATCTGTGGAGTAAAGTACAAGTGCAGAGTCTTTTATGTATGCAAAGTTGTAGATCAATATAAAATATAAGAAAACACACTGGTGCCATAGTGCAATATCCATTCGTCTACAGAAACCCAGTTCTACAACCTCCCATAACCGCTTTAGGTGAGACTACGATCCTCTTGTAGGTCATTGCCAAAAGGGCCAATGTTTAAGGGTTTTATTGGTGCGTGATACACTTTGAACCTGGGACCAAGCCCCTCCCCCTACCTCTCCCCCTAATCACCCCTCTTTCCCTCCCCTTAACCCCCCAAGAAGAAAAATGGGCAACAACATTAAGTTACCTATCTTTAGAGGCCTTGGATCAGAGGATCCTGACTAGTTCTGGTTTGTAGTTGATGCAATATGGAAAGTGAGATAGATCACTGATGAAGATGTCAAGAAGGCGCAGTTCATGATGACTCTATGAGAAAGAGATCTAACATGGTACATGAAGTATTTTGTCACTAATGAGGCTGCTTCATTGGATGATATTGAGAGAGTAGTGGTATCAAAATTCAAGAAGCTGAAATCATAATCACAGTGCATTATGGAGCTTAAGGAAATCAAACAGATGGCTACTGAGTTTGCGTGCGAGTTAGATCAATGATTCAAGTTGTTAATCAGACAAGTAAGCTTTAACATACCCCCTGAAAAACATAAAGAATGGTTTATAGCTGTGTTGTTGCCACATATCATGTTACCCTTTATGCATTAGAAGATCGCCACTCAAGCTGAAGCATTAGAGATTGCCATGAAGTTGGAAGCCTCACCGATCAGAGATAATCATGCAAGAGTACAACAAATTTAGACTCAGCTAGCAAATTTGACCTTAGAATTGAAATTAAAGAAACCGGATCAAAAGTATGGTGTACAAAATATAAATTGGAGGGCTACTATAAGAATCAATGCACTGGGTTCAGAGATTACTTGGCAAGTGGAGCACCTAATCCAAAAAACCCAAGATCAAGTTATTGTAGAACGAGAGGCCAACATCGCTCTAAAGATTACTATTTATTAAAAAATTATGTACAGACCCTAAAGCAACTATTTTGAAACTTTTGTAAGTCAGTGGGCCACGATGAAAGGAAATGTCAAAGTTATGATTTGATGATGGAGCGTACTGTTAATGCTTATAAATAGAAAGTTGAAGGAAAGACACGCGAGGAACCATGCTAACATGTTGGTCAAGTAGGATTCCAGAGACAAGGATGAGGATCTCATCGAGGATGCAACCAAATTATCTGTTTTAATTGTGGATAGGCAGGACACTTCGCAAGAGATTGTTAGAACCCTACTAAAACCTGCAACTACTGCAAATATTTTGATCACATGATAGAAGAATGTCCCATCCTTATTGCAAATATATAGGAGAAAAGAAACCAACAACGCATAGAAAATATTCAAATGATGACTACAAAGCCAAGGGAAGATGAACCACACATCAACTTCGTAACTAGGAGTGGAGCTGTAATGGGAGATGATAAAGGTAAGAAGAAGGCAGAAGAGTCATGGGTAAGAAAGAACAAAAAAAAGGTCTCTGGGTTCAGTAGCCAAAAGGAAAAAGAAAGTTTCATGGGAGCAAAGTGAAGATTCATTGATTCTGGGGCTTCAAAATCTGGTGTACAACCGAATTTAATGCCAAAGAAGGATTGCGACAAAGTGTCTACTCTAATGCAAGAATTAGATCCAAGTATTTTGAAGTCATTTTTATAGACTTGCATGAAGTTGTTGAGGAATCAGAAGGCTGTTGAAGGACTCCAAGAGTTAATAGACTCATTCACTGATAAAGAGGTACCACGAAGCGATATGCCCGTAGTAAACAATTTACATCGACACAAGAAGAGAATGGGGAAGGAAATGAGATTAACTGCGGGGATCAAGGACTATGATATGGATCAAGCAATCCTAGACTTAGGTTCTGATGCCAATGTGTTACCTAAGAAAACATGGGAGTCAATGGGAAGACTGAAGTTTCAATGTTCGCTAATACAATTGAGGATGGCTAACCAACAGAAGATCGTCCATATGGGAAGGTTACTTGACATCATAGTAGACATCCAAGGAGTCTGGACCATTGTAGACTTTGAAGTGATTGAAATTGAAGATGATAGAAACCCTTATCTGATGCTTCTCGGATTGGATTGGGCTTTTGATAATTTGGTGATAATAAATTTGAAGGAGGATCCCTTTGAAACCTAACACAAAGCATGTGAATCAAAGTTCCCATAGGTTTAATATGAAATACAAGGAAAAGTGAAGGAAAAAATAGACAAAATGCTAGCAAAAGGGATCATTGAACCTGGTTAAAATTCTAAATGGGTAAGTTCCATGATAGTTCAAGAAAAGAAGGCTAAAGGAGAGATCAAAATCTATGTTGACTTGAGGAAAATAAATGTTGCATGTGTGCATGACCCTTTCCCTACACCATTTACAGATGAAGTATTGGAAAATGTAGTAGGTCATGAGGCCTATTCTTTCACAAATGGATTTTCAGGTTACCATCAGATTAGAATTGCACTAGAAGGTATGCATAAGATAAAGTTTGCAATAGAATGGGGACCATTTCAGTACATGGTGATGACTTTTGGTTTGAAGAATGCACCTACCATCTTTTATAGAGTCATAGCCACAATGTTCAAGGAGTACATACACAAATTTTAGAAGTTTACTTTTATGATTGTATAGTCTTTGGGATATTAAAGATGCATATTGTGAGCTTAAGGCTTATGCTTGATACATGTAGGCAACATCAAATTTCACTTAACTTGAAGAAATGTATATTTTGTGTGCCTTGTGGCATACAATTGGGGCAGATTGTGTGAAAACAAGTTTGTTGGTGGATCTTATGAAGATAGCACTCATTGTGAACTCACCAGCACCGAAAAAAGTGAGGCAACTGTGCATGACACTTGGATACATTGGCTATTATAGAAAGTTTATAAAAGGGTATGTGAAGATAACTGTGCCAATGGAGAATTTATTGAAGAAAGATGTCACATTTAAATGGGATGAAGACTGTCAAAAGAGTCTCGATATATTAAAGGAGAAGATGGTAACTCCGTTGATCTTAGTTTTTTCAGTCTAGAATAAGGAATTTTATGTACATGTCGATGCATCTTGCATAACACTAGTTATAGTGTTGACACAACCATGTGCAGGCAAATTTGATCACCCCATAGATTTTGCAAGGAGGAAACTATCCAAGGTAGAAAGGAGCTACATTACAATAGAAAGAGAAGGTTTAGCTGGTTTATGCATTACAAAATTTCAGGCATTACTTGTTGGGAGCACATTTTAATATGTTCACCGATCACTCTGCACTAAAATATTTGGTGAATATGCCTATTTCAGGAGGAAAAATATGTCGATGGTTGTTATTGTTCCAGTAATACAATTTTGAAGTTGTAGTCAAGCCAGGAAGATTGAATGTTAGGCCTGATAATCTGTCAAATTGGAGATAGGAGAAGAACCCACCAGTATCAAAGATAACCTACCCGATGTGAAATTGTTCGCAATCAAGGTCGCGAATGATCACTTCACGGATATTATTATGTTTTTGGCCATAGGAATGGTTCCTACAGAGTACACTACACAACATAAGAAGGAGTTGGTGATAAAATAAATTGATTTCATGTTGATTGTGGGGAACTTGTACAAAATGGGACCGGATGAAATACTACAAAGATACTTCATAGAACATGAAAGGTAGAGTATTCTAGTCAAAGCTCATGGAGGAGTTGTAGGTGGAAATTATCCAGGAAAGGCCACTGCATAGAAAATGATGAGTGCTAGGTTATGGTGACCCACAGTACATAAGGAGGCAAAGGAATTTTGTCGCGCATGTGACATATGTCAAAGAATAGGAAGGCCATCTAGAAGAGACAAATTTCCATTAAATCCATAGGTAACATTGCAAGCATTTGAAAATTGGGATATTGACTTTGTTGGACCTTTTAACCCACCAAGAAAGAATATTAGTAAAAGATACATAATCACTACAACTGATTATTTTACGAGATGGTTTGAGGCACAACTAGTGAAGGATTGTAGCACGGATACGTTCGCGAAGTTCATTTTTGAGTAAGTTCTATCTAAATTTGGGTGTCCAAGGATATTGATGAGTGACCAAGGGTCATAATTCTTGGTAAGACCATTGAATCATTAACTGGGGAATTTCAAGTACACCATTAGAAAATTACCCCATATCACCCTCAAGTGAATGGGACAGTCAAAGCATTCAATAAAATTCTTGAGAACGCACTCACAAAGGTGTGCAATGTGAGCATGAATGGCTGGGATATAAGAATTCCAGTGGTGTTGTGGGCATACAGGACAAAATGCAAGAAATTGACTGACCATACACCTTTTAGGATGGTATATGGAAAAGAAGCCGTCATGCCTATGGAGTACATTATGCCCAGTTTAAGAATTACAACCTTCATAAACATGGTAGATTATGTTATAATGGAGGAGAGGATGGCACAATTGCTTTCTTTGGAAGAGGATAAGTTTATAGTAGGTTTTCATCAAGAAGTACAAAAAGAAAGGGAGAAATCCTTGCATGATAGGCACATCAATAAAACGATATTCCAGGAAGGAGATATTTTACTCTTATATGATAACAAATTTATGAAGTTCCCGGGAAAATTTAGGACAAATTGGCTAGGACCGTATTTCAATAAGCATGTCTCTGATGGTGGTACAATTTAGCTTGCGAAGCTAAATGGTCAGATGATTCTAGGCCGAGTGAATGTTAGCAAATGAAGGTATACAGGGATGAATCTATCCCTGGAGCTTTGCATTGAAATATCAAAGGAGAAGATTCTTAGTGCCACTTGCAGTTGAAAGTGGGAACTGGACTATAAAATACCCTGCAAAATGGGACTTCACTGAAGAGGATTACTACACGATATTGAGAAGTATGTCGAAGCTCGAAAGAACCATGCCGAAGGAGGATTATTGCACGATATTCAGAAGTATGTTGAAGTTCGATAGAACCGTGACAAAGGGTAGATTACTGCACTATTGTTGAAGATAACTGGAAAAATATGATTGTTGGAAGGAAAAAACTACAATTAAAAGAAAGTTTCCATTAAAAGGCATGGGAAAAACACATTTATGAAGCACACCTAGATGAATCTAGTGCCATACCTACATTAAATGAGAAAAATCTAAGCCAATCATGAGGTTCAAAATTGAAATTTGCTATAAAGGCCCTGTCCCATGCCACATTTTACACTTTGGTGTCTAGAGAATTCAGTTTGAGAATTAGCACCCAAGTGTGAAAGAAGTGAGTTTCTCTATGTCTTAGAGAAGGTTTGAGGAAATTGCTAGAGAATTTGCAAAGAAAGGGCTAGTAGGAGTCATGGAAGCCTAGCATGGTCAAACTGGAGCAATGAATGTACCCATGTCCCCAAGGTGCATGAGGTCACTATGAAAACAAGTAGTTACACGAGAACAACCAAAGAAAATAACTGAAAAGAGGCCAGCTGAAGGAGTAGAGATCAAAACTTCCCCAAGGAAGAAGACAACAAAAGTGTAGCAAATGAAGCCCTAGCAAGATAAGAAACCCAAGAAGAAGGTGAAGAAGTCAGTATAGTAGGAAGAACCAAAGGAAATCTATTAGAGCAAGGAGGAAGCCGAAATTCCTTAGATAGAGACGAAGGGTACAAAAATTTCCTCTGTACTACCACCATATTTTCCACCGAGAAAAATAAGCGCCACGCCAGTCAAAGATACAAAAGATGTAAAGTTCAACACATTCACAATGTTGTTACTAGAGGAAGTATCATTTGAAGGTGAAGTGTTGGGGAAAATCTAACAACTGAAAATGGAGGATTGGGACTTTAATGACAAAATAAAATATCCATAGTTCGAACCAGGAAAGTATCTACACCATGTCTACTATCTAGAGAGCGAAGTTACAAGGTTGGAACCACACTGTTGGGCTGTAGGATTCCAGAGATTAGGATTGTTAAACATGCTATGTGTGCCATAATTTGGTAGAAGCACATCCAACATAGCTTGTGTTCGACAGATATTGGCATTAGTTCATGATGGATGCCTCTAGCAGGGGACGAGGATCCCAATCGATGAAAGCGGATTAGAAGGATTACTGGGCTACCTCACTAAGGATAAGAACCAAGAGAAGGAAATGGAATAAACCATGAAGGAAAAGTTTAGGATTATCAAGAAGTCGCATGGTTATGATATCAACTCTATCAGTGACCATAGGGTGTGCTTCACCGCACATATTTTAGCAGGAAAAGTAATGAGGAAGTGCAGAGGGAGTGAAGTTCCCGCAATCATGGTTTCTTTGGTTGCAAAGTGTAGGGATGGGGTGTTATTCAACTAGGCTAGGTACTTATGAAGGGAGTTGTTAGAGGATTTCCAGGAAGCATAGGAGAAAGGAAAAATATTTCATTACACGTGGTTGATCTTGATCATCACACTGATCACAGCGAAGGAGCTGGAGGACTCATAGTTTCCTCTGGTTGAAATAGATGTATGTGAAGCCGTGTGGTATGCCTCACTGTGGCATACTAAGGAGCTGTTGCACATGCAAAAAAATAGAATTTTCTTTGTGCTGTTATGCATGGATTTGCACATGGTGGTGAACTAATATCCTAGGTTATCACATAGTTTGTATGAGCAGTACAACAACATTGCAACATTCAAGGTTCATTTTCACATAGTCTACATCAAGGCATGAAAGGATCTAATAGAGACATGGCACCCTCTACCATACTTAGTGAAGTGTAAAACTTCCGGATGAACAGAAATATATATAAAATACTTTTATTAATAAAAATGAATTACAAAGAGATGAGATTACAATTGTGGTTGCCTGGCTTATATACCGCCATAGGCACCTTTTGGGAAAGGGCATGATCTTATGATCGTTCCCTTTCATCTAACTAAACCTAAAATTAAACAATAACCTAAAATTAACTAATTTTTTACATAACATTGCCTTCCTCTCAAAAGAATGCTTTGTCCTCAAAGCATACGCAATGACGGATGTTGTTGACAAAATGCTTCATTCTCCCACGAAGCGTCTTCTTCGGTGAGTCTTTCCACTTGATTATATATTCCAAAATGATCAAGGTCGCACATTCTAAAAGGTCTTAGATTAATCTCTCAAGTTTCATTTTTTGATGATGTGGATATCAGTATGGTTTTTTCATAGGTCGGTCTTGAAATACTTTTCCATGCTTCTGAATTAGATCTTACATTTCTGGTGACTCTTCTTTGGTCATATTTGCATATAACATTTCTAATTGATGACATTGTACTGCATAAGTAGGTGCTCTTCTTCGACTCAGCTTCATCATCTGAGATGATGACACAACATGATTTTCTGGTGCTTGGAATCCATGTAGTTTGTACTTCTGACCTTCCCATTTGAATTTTATAAATTGTAATTGATGGTTGGCGGCATAAGTACCTAAAGTTCGTAGCCATTGGATGCCTAAGACTACATCTACTCCTCCTAATGGTACTGTGAAGAACGGAGACTCTAATTTAAAGTCTTGAATCTGCAAATTGACTTATGGCATTTCCCTACCTTTTCAATCTTCTTACCATTAGCTATCATCACTTTCATGTTTGGTAAGGGAAATGAAAAGATATTGAGTTTCTTGGCCACAGTCGTATCTAGAAAATTGTGTGTGCTTCCAGAGTCGATGAGAACCACTACGTTGTTCTTCTTTATGTGTCCTTTTAACTTCAAGGTCCGAGGTTGTGATATACCTGTCATGGCTGATAATGACACTTGCGGAGTACTTCCGTCATCTAATTCTGGTGAGAATTCTAGGGCGTCTTTTGTGTCTTCTACGTCATAATCTTCACTATTTGAGTCATTGGTTGCTTCACAATTATATAGGTTCTTTGGTTCTTTTCTTTTAGCACATCTATGTTTGGGGTCCCACTTGTCACCACAGCATTTACATTTACCCTCTTTTATTCTTTGTATTTCCACATTCGATTTTTCATCTTCACGACGATGCAGTGGAACATATCTTGTATTATTTGAGTCCACATACTGGGGTATCCTTCGTCTTGCATAAGCTTTTTCCGCTGTTGACCAAAATATTGGTTCAGATTTCTTTTCGGCTGTTTTTGCTTTTCGTCTTGCTACTTCTATAGATGTGATGTCATGCATCTCAAGTTCTGCTTGTAAATGGGTTTTGAGTCCCGAGATGTATGACTGAATTAGACGAGATTCTGATAAAGGCACTCGAGTTACTAAGGTCTCCCATTCTTGAGTGTATTCATCCACACTTCCTTTTTGTCGTAATTTGATGAGTTTTGAAAATAATTCTTCTTCCTTTACACCTTGGAATCTTTTGAAGAATGCATCTTTAAATTTTCTCCAGCTGATGACGTGTGTTGTCTTTTTCCACCACATATACCAGTTATATGCTTCTCTCTCCATTTTCATGGATGCATGTCTGAGTTTTTCGTCATCGTCAGTAATGTCATATATCTCAAAGTATTCTTCTGCTTTATTTATCCACGCAATAGTGTTTTTTTCGTTCCCATCGAATTTAGGCATCTCAACCTTTAACCTCTTTTGGTATGTGGCTAACGGTTGAGCAAAAAAAGGGTGTTGATTATTAAGGGTATCCCAAAGTTGCTTGTTTGTAAAGGCAGTGTTACTTGCTTCTTGGTGGGGTGCCGCTGATTTTATTGGGGATTCAACCTTTTCATGAGAATTTGTTGACTTTGTTGAACCTGATGAGAGATGTTCTTGATTTTCTTCATCATCTTTTAATAGTTCTTCGGGTGTACAATTTCACTTTTTACACAGACTTGTCAGCATTGTTAAGGCTTCTTTGAAGTTTACTCTTGTTTGGACATGTTGACTTTCCATCTTTATCTCTATTCGATTTGTTGTATCTTCAAGATTTTTGATTTTGTCCTCTTGCTCCCCAAGCTTTCCCTCGACTTCATTTAATCTTTTACTGACCTCGTTGTGGTTGTTATTTATCTTTTGCTCTGCATCCAACAACCTTTTTTGAAAATCCGCCATTGTCATTGTTGACATTGAGCGGGTTTGCGGAGGCGTGTATTTATTTGCCAGCTAAAATATTTTTCCTTCCTCCTTCTTCTTTCTTGTTTTTTTTTTTTAATTCATATTAAATTATTTAATATTTAATTAATAATTTAATTTAATTAATATTTTTTATTAATTATTAAACTATAATGTTATTAATTTTATAATATTTAATTATTATTATAATATAATATATATTTATATATAGTATATATTATATATATATATTATCTATATATATATCTATATCTTATCGTATATCTTATTTATTATATATATATATATATTATATATATATTATATATATATATATTACTAAACTTTAAAGTTATAAATTAATAACTTTTAATTAATTATATAATAATATATAATTAAATATGATTATATGATAACTAAATCACGTGTATTTAATTTTATTTTAACTTATATATATATATATCATTTATTTTGAACCGTCACGTTGATTAACTTAATCCTTTGACTTACGCAAAAAATTATATCGACTATCGAATAGTACGGCAGGCTGGCAAATTATATATATCACCGCAGGCTGGCTTCGATGGTGGTGTATTGGACGGATGATGGTGTATTGAACAGATGCAGTGGGGACGGGGGACTGTGGGCAACGGACAACGTGGAGGTGATAACGCAGCAATTAATACAACAGTCAATCGTAATATGACAATACCATATGTTGTATGACTGTTGCGGGTGTATGAATGGGTGCCCACCGCACCAACGTAATCAACTGGGAGTGTTAGGCGCTATTACTTGTGATATGGAGGCAACATTTAACCAAGGTGGACGACGGAGTTATATGAGATGAAAAGGCTGATTGGGTTAATGTGCAACGTTACACCTATTATTCAATACAATATACAGCGGTGTGGGAGCGTGGTTCACTGTAATATGAGGGCGGGAGCAAGCATGGTATGGGAGCGTGGTTCAGAAAATATGCAGTAGTGGCAGGGGGTTGGACGGAAGAGATGTGGAAGGGCAGGTGATGAGGAGATGGTGGTGAAATACCAGGGTAACAGGGAACGAAGACAACGGCTAGAGCAACAGGGAACCAAGGAGCGATCGGCTCTGATACCAGATGAAATAGAAAATGCTAGAACGCAGAATAAATATATAAATATTCTATTAAAAGATATGAAAATTACAGATGATGAGATTACAATTGCGGGAGCCTGGCTTATATACCGCCAGGAACACCCTTTGGGAAAGGGCATGATCTTATGATCGTGCCCTTTGATCTAATTTAACTAATTTTTAATAATAACCTAATCTAACTAATTTTTATATAGCACTAAGTGGGATTCTAGGAGGGGTTTGGTTGAAGCATTGATTCAAGTCCACGAAAACAACTAAGCTGAAGAATGGAAAGAGATGTATAGCCAACTGTTCCTTCTGATATATTATATAATATGGGACAACTTGTATGTGTTAGAGAGATCTTGATATAAAAGGGGAAAAGCTAAAATAAAATGGGTTTTCTTTTAAAGCCAGTCCAACTAAGTGTATGTATGTATGTATGTATGTATGTATGTATTATTATTATTATTATTATTAGGAGAGATATTATTCAAATTATTACACATATTAAGAAAATTATTAGTTTTCTTATTATTATTATTATTGTTAGGGGTATTATTAAATAAATTATTATTAATGAGAGGTTTATTATTAATTAAGTTATAATTAGTAAGAGAGTTATAATTAGAGAGGATATTATTAAAGTCGGATAAATTAAGGGGAGAGGAAAATAATTAGAGGCTTAAGGGAGCACTATTAAGATTAGAAAGGGAGGAGATACTATTATAATCAATAATATTGTTAAAGTTATTTTTAGTAAAAATTTTATTATTGATGAGAGAATAAGGATTGAGCTAGAGAATATTAGAATTAGTGAGTGAGGACGAAGGACAATTTAGGTAGGATGAGGAATGCGAAAAATTTCATAGTCCAATGGTGGAGGAAGACCGGTTAGAGAGGAAATCGTTCAGGGAGGTATCAATAGTAGTAGGAGGGTTGAGCAGTAGAAGGATTGATTGGGTGAGGGGTTGAGGATTGAGAACAACTAGAAAGATTGACTAAAAGGATGGTCTTCTTAGAGGCCTTCTTCGATCAATTTCACTGTCACTGCTTTTCTTCATTCAAGTTTTTGATAAGTTTTCAATCAATATGGTGAAGGTCGTGGCATGAAATAGTCACCATTTGGTTTTGTCAATTAGAATGTGAGAAGTTGAGATTGTAATTGGTTGGGAATCACTTATATCAACCTATTACAAGTGCTTGATTCAGGGGTACACGTGAAATATTTGGGACGAGGTTACTAAATGGTGAGTGACACAATATGTAGTTTTGTTTTCTCCCTTTTCTTATTATATATGGGAGTCAAAATAGGTGATTTTGAGTTGATCTCTATATCTCTAGGTTTGCATTATATTTTTTCTATGAAATCATATAAATTTTTGAACATTCCTGCTCTAGCTAAAATAACATTTTCATTGTAAAATTCTTTACCCTATGTTTTTAAAGCAAAAGCATCTCATTACATTCAAGACATTATCTGTTTTTATTGAACATCCCAGCTTTAGTCTCTGCTGTAATTTATGTTTACAAATTGCATAATGGGATGAAAAGCATCGAATGCGGTAGGATTAACAGAGCATACCACATATTTTTCTCATTTCCATTGGAATGGGCATCTCTCCACCACAAGCCACTCACCTTATTACAAAAACTGTGAGGCTATTATTGAAACTTAAATACTAGACTAAACTTATGAACAAAAAAGTGATAAAAAATACCAGACTAAACTTATGGAACAGAACAGGGATCAAATAGTGTAGGTAATACAATTTCCAGGTAGTGATCAAAAACCAAAACCCATAATTTAGGCATATTAGTGCCTGGGCGTTCACAAATAATATTATTTGTCTAGACAACAAAATGTTCCATATAGTAGGGTTCTAGCAAGGGGAAAAAGCAATGAAGCTAAGTGAAGCTTAGCCAATGTAATGCCTACAATCAGTGATAGTAGTGCATCTTCAGTGGTAAGTTCTGACGGGGCTTGTTGCACCGTACCAATTCCAAGTGTAATAAGGCCTCCCAGACTGAGGCCGGCAAGGAACATGATTAGCAGCCAATGCTCCGTAACTCATGCAATAACAAATCCTTGTCAGAAGCCTCCCGTGCACCTCATAATCCATTGCAAACTCCTCTTCATCATCATTGCACTAGCCTAGGGTTCTATCACAGATCTGGCCTGCAGAGGATTCGAACCCTTGCGGCTCATAAGATGCAATGTTGTTCAACCTGTTAGAGGTAGTTGTAATTCCCTAGCCATTCGCAACTGTATGCAGGGGATCCACCATTAGAAGTACCAAGACCACTAGGAGCAGCATTCTTCCCTACCAATCTATTGCAAAATCAAGAACACAGATTCAAAATTATTTACCCTATGTTATACAGTCAACCACTTACAAAAGATGAAACAACCAAAATATATGTTTCAATGCTCAAAATATTAGGCATGCATGGAAACTTTGACATGTTCATAGAAACTCCCAAACAATAGCTTCACCGGAAAACCTTACAACCATGAATTTGATATATTTTCTTGCATCCCTAAACAGTAGTTTGATAGTGAAATCTTACAACCCCGAACAGATCTACCTTTCTTCCTGTGTCCTTCCTTCAAAGAAAAGACCTAAATCCACTTTGTGTAATGTTCATCAATCTTTGATATTTTCATTTGTAGATTTGGTTCCAAAGTTCCCTGAATCAATCTTATCAGAATCTACTGAGCTATCTTTAGTGGTTGTAGCCATTACAACAAATTTTTCTATGGATGATCAAACTTGCAAGTTGCACCATACTTGCAAGTTCCATATTTGATATAGAACGGGCATGTAACTCACCCTCATGTCTTGGGAAGCCCGCAAAAGTAAAATTCATAGGTTGTTGAGAATGAGCAGTGTCAAGTTCTCCTGGGGGAGGATGGCCAAATGTATAGTTTACACCCTACTTGCAAACCTGCAATTAGATTTCTTCCACCCACGTCCTTCCTCAATAAGTATTTCCTAAGTTCACATGTGCATATTGAACTCGAACCAACTGAATCATTAGGTTTAGCTCGACTCAGTTTGGGATATGCGTAGTAAGAAACTTGTTGTATCAAATCAAAAATTTATAGAATATAATTTGATTTGGGTTACAGCCAATTTTTTTTATATCTTGTGTGATTATTATGGTTTTTTCTTTGATTGATAATTCGGTGGAGACTCTACGTGTCCAATTTTGCAAGAATGAATGAGAGACACCGGATGGATGTGCAGCAGTGAATTAAAATGACTGTGTTTGATAATTCGGTGTAGACTTTGCGTATCCAATTTTGCAAGAATGAATGAGAGTCATCGGATGGATACGTGGCGGTGAATAAAAACGACTGTGTTGCTGCCTTAAGTGATAAATAATAATATGTTCCACAGTTTCTTTTGCTTGTGAACGTCTAGAGAATGAGCATGAAGTATTTCTCCACTCATCATCCGATGCGCAATAATAAGGCAAACCTCTTCAATCAAATCTATTATCATAATTACTATGCGTTCATTCCCATTAATTGATTATTGAAATGAAATGAAGCATGAAACATTTAAATCAATGGACTCGAATGATCCATTGTAATAGTTAATACTTCCAAATATGTTTTACAACTAAGTTTCTGTAGTTTCCTTTGATTTTGCTAATATTCTTGTTTAGTTTCTCGATGAGCTCCTAATATAAAAAAGATAACATAAAAAATACATCTCTATGGCCCTAAACCATGGTCCATGCCTTACATATGGATTTTGGAGCTTAGGCATAGATTAAGGACTCAACTTTCTGGATTAGGAATGCTTAGGAATACTATGAATGGTGTTTGTGGACTAATCTATAGAATTGACTATCAACTATATTTTAGAGGTACAATATATTCAGTGTGTATATATATACAATAAACTAGAAACCTGAAAGATGGAAGGCTAGTCTGCTAGGGTTTTTACATTATCTTCTGTGTTTTTGTCATGCCCATTGCTAGGGATTTTACATATTCTATAACATATATTAACTAGTTGGTGTTTGTAATTGTTCGTAAACTATAAAAAATCCACAATTCAATAGTTGCATCAATTTAAAAAAATCATCCGATGTGATGACAACACGCTTATCAAATGCACATTTCACAAAGAACAAGTATCACCGTATCAGTCATGGTGATAACAACTTTTATCTAAAACATGCTAACTCCAATGGAGGGCTGCAAACATTCCTAGTTTGAAGATTATCTTGTCAAATTTCAGTCATTGGTTGCACAACTAAAAGGATGGGGAGACACCAAATCAGTGAGTGCGTTTTCCTGATTATATCCAAGCTGAAGGTTTCGTATCAGGTATTTTATTCTAATTTTTATTCTACAATCGATGCACTTAGTGATAATTTTAAAATGCCTTGTTTTGAGTTATTTTGGAGACACCAAATCAGCGAGTGTGTTTTCTTGATTCTATCCAAGCTGAAGGTTTCATATCAGGTATTTGATTCTAATTTTTATTCTACAATCAATGCCCAATGATAATTTTAAAATGCCTTATTTTGAGTTATTTTGGGTCAAGTTAAACTGCTCTAGTGAGATGTTCAACTCACAAACCCAACTCACAAACCTCTCTATCCAAGTGACAAAATTTGGAAGGGACAGCTTGTAAACATTGATTCAAGGCCTCTTCATTAGACTTCTCATTGAAGTGCTCGATGTGCTATCTGTTTGAGGTAGGCTACAAGCTTTTGAAAAATATCTTTATTCTTAATGAACCTACATTTCTTAGTCTGAAAAGCTTTGATGTCTTCAAACTGGTACTATTGTTGAAGATCCTGAAAAAATGATTTTGGTGTATTTATCCCTATCCCTGAGTCCTATGGAGTTTGGCCCTAATTTGTACACCTTTGGATTTTGTACCCTTAGAATTTCCCATGACATGCCTTGATCATGGTGTTTGTTTTGAATTTCATGATAAAATGGGTTTGCTTTTAAAGCCAACGTAGCTAAGGGTAGGTATTATTATTATTATTAATAAAAATACATTTATTATTATTTTAGGAGCGATATTATTCAAATTATTACACATGTTAATAGAATTATTAGTTTTCTTCTTTATTATTAGGGGTATTATTAGAGAAATTATTATTAATGAGGGGTTTATTACTAATTAAATTATAATTAGTAAGAGAGTTATAATTGGAGAGGATATTATTAAAGCCGGATAAATGAAGGGGGTGAAAAATAGTTGGGCACTTAGGGGAACTCTTTTAGAATTAGAGAGCGAGGAGATATTATTATAATCAATAATATTGTTAGGGTTAATTTTAGTTAATTTGTTGTTAGTGATGGGAGAATAGAGATCTAGTGGGGGAATATTAGAATTTGCACATGATCAGGATGAGGGGGATTTTAGGCGAAATGAAGAATGAGAAAAATTTGATAGTCCAATGGTGTAGGACTACAGGTTAGAGGGGAAGTTGTTTGTAGAGGTATCAAAAACAATAGGAGGAGGGTTGACCACGAGAGGGGTTGAGGATTGACAACAACGAGAAGGATTGACTGAAAGGATGATATGCATAGGGGATTTCTTTGATCTGTGTTACATACACTGCATTTCTTCTATCAACACCATGAGAAACCAACGTTGGACAATGTAGTAACTACAAAAGGATAAATAAATAATGCAACTAAAAAGTTGATTTATTTGTGGATGGAAAAATCTAACCTCGTTGTGAAAATCATATTTCTTCTAAAATCTGGATGGGGTCCCTTTTTTACCCTTTAATCATTGACGTGGTCTGTGTTGTTCATGGTTGTCGTTGAAGTTGTGTTACCTAGCCGGTTTCTTAGATTATATTTGACTATACCCTTGGTTTGCCTCTAGTTCTTGAGAAAGGCCAGATCACATCATTGTTGCTTGGAAGGCATAGTGGACAAATTTTCCATTTATGTTGTCAATTTTTCAGGCTTTTAGAGTTGATTTTGGAGTTTTTGGGTTTGGTTTTGGTGTTGTGCCTGCCAAGAAAAGGCTTGTTCTATGGAAAGTTGTGTTTTTCTATGAAATAAAGTTTGCAACTCACTAGATTTACTTGTAGCCCAGAGGAATTCAGCCTTCTTGTTTGACTGATATCTTAGAAAGGCAAACCTTGGGTGTTCTTGATTTGCTCACATCTTATTGAATAAATAGAAATTACCTTAAATGTTGTTATATATAAAATCCGTGACCTTGTTTTTCTTGCACCGACTTAAGGCATAGACCCCCAAAATTGATTTGGTATGCTTTTATGGGTCGTACTTTATTTCTCTATATGCATTTTGAAAATTTGTTTACATAATTTGAATTTTTCCTGCCCCCAAATACTACCTAAATTGGCTTTCTTTACTCAATAATCCTTTCTATGATTAGGAATAATTGGAAATCCCATTCTTTTCCCTCAATCATTTATATATATATATATTTGGAATTGAGAATTATAGTAGAACATGTATTGTCATTGATGTCATCAGAAGATCAATATGGTGAAGTTTATAGCATGAAGCAGTCACCATTTGGTTTTGTCAATTAGAATATGAGAAGTTGATATCATAATTGGCTAGGAATCATATATATCTACTTGTTGCACATCCCCCTCAATAAAGTGACAACACATTTGGAGATCCCTTGATTCAAGGGTATACATTAAAGATTTGGGATGATCTTAACAAATGGTGAGTGACACGGTCTGTAGTTTCCTTTTCTCCCTTTTCATATTATCGATTAGAGTCGAAGTAGGTGGATTTGAGTCGATCTCTATATCTCTAGGTTTTCATTATATTTTTGCTACAAAATCATGGTCAATTTTTGAACATTCTTGCGATAGCTATAATAACATTTTCATTGTAAAATTATTTACCCTGTGTCATACAGTCAACCACTTACAATAAATGAAACAACAGAAATATGCATTAACTGCATGAATATGACGTTCACAAACACCTATCTATATTGAAGTCTGATATTGAACTAGGGGTTCCTAAGGTTGAGGATCCATCAAATGCACATATTTGACTGAGTTCTGAAATATAGAAATAGGAGATATGCAACTTCTAGCTTCACAAACTGGGAAGTGAATCTCAAACACGGGTCTATATAGATTTGGGCTTAATGGAGGGGTAGTAGAGCATGACAAACCTCCAACTCCTTGACCCATTTATGGGAGTTGTTGGGTCTGTTAATCATGAGGAGCTAGGGATAGATTTTGGAGCCAAATAGCAAGAAGAGAAACTACAGTAAGACCATGAAGCAAGGTTCCTATGCACTTTGTAGTGGGTATCTAACAACCAAAAAATGTGGCAGTGTTGGTATTTGGGGATTTAGATGTATTTCTTTCAAGAAATTTAGGATATAATGATTGTAATCTCTGTGTATAAGGGGACAAGCATGCCTCTATGTAACAAAGACAGAGAGATAATGCATGCAGAGGAGCCTTAATATGCATGTGGCATTAATCATTGGATGGAAACCATGGTTTGGACCTCTGTGATGCATTAAAGGTTAAAGGAGGAGCTAATAAATAAAGAGATTGTGTTTATGATGCCACAATTTGTGTATTCATGTTCATTTATATGCTAGAATTAGGTGTTAAATCTCTCTTGATTCCTCCAATTATAATGTTATGTGGTATAATGTATTTATTAGTTGTATTGATACATAGGGTGCAAATTGACATGGTCCTAGCTCAAACATTTCTTTAAGAAATTGGTTGATCTCTATATCTCCTATGAAGATACACAACATGCAGGTCCATAATTATATTCAATTTGCAAGGAAATATTGGAAATGGATTCAAATATTCTAGACTTGGATCTACTAGGACTGATGTTTGTGATAGAAGTTGAAGAAATTGTGTTCCCAAAAGGTTATGGAACTTTATCAAGTAGATAGATACTGGGAAAATGAAAATACAAATTAGCTTAAAACCCTGAAATAATAAATATTTTACTTAAAAGAATTAAAAATAGGACCATTCAAAAAAAATCTAATGATTCTCACTTACGTCACTTAAATTTTGTTGAAAAAACATAATCTCATAATTATCCTTATGACTAGCTGGAAAATTTTCAAATAATCAAACAAAAACATCAGTGTGTCTGGCTACCTAATAAAAACTCCCACTCTTTTCTGCACCAACATTATCATTTAGATTTATTTATTTTGTATTTTTTCTTTCCTGGTCATGTGGTTCAATATATCTTAAAAGTTACAGAGATCTAGTCATTTTTATAGGCCATTGAGTTGGGATGACTAAAATTAGTAGATACCACCCTCCAAACATTCAAAAGCCTCAATAGGTTGACAATGGTTCCACTAAAGCTTCCCTAAATTTAGTATTATATAATCCTTAGGTAACCAACCTCAGACATATCATTGGTTAATTTATGTTGTTTGAAGTTTACTGAGTTTGAGTTTTATCATGAAACTACTAGAAGCATGCTAGCATGGTTGAGTTGATTATCTTGATAACAATGTTATGGTTTGATCTAGTCCTTGAAAGGAACTCATAGTTGATGGTCGAAATTTCACATTCCTTTCATTTTTTTATATTCACATATAACAAATATCTTTATGTTATAGCCTTTAGCTAGATATATACACGAATTGCCACTCAAAATTTGGATGCAATCATTTTGGAGCTTGAGCTTACTCAACTTACATTTATTTGAGTTGAAAATATCATTAGATCCCATTATATCATCTATTGCAGAGCATGAATCCAATTTACCTTTGTTTCAGTTAAAATTGTGATTAGATCTTGCTATATCATATTTTGTAGAAAATGAATCCAATTTCTTGGAGTCCATTTACTTGAGGTATAAAAAATCTACTTTAATTCATTAAACTTACTTTTCATATTTTGTTTACTGATTATGATTCTGCAAGCCACATCTGCATTGGACAAGCGGCATATTTAATGAAGTGTGGGAGGAGAGGGAAGCTTCAGTTCTGTCCTTTCAAATTTTTTAAGGTATGTAATAAAATTAAAAAAAATATCTCCATAGAATGTTGTGCTTTAACTTTTTCTTTTGATAATGGATTATTTATGTGATCTCTCCTCTTTCACACATAACTAGAGTCCAGACATACATGGTTTTTTGGTATATGTGGACAATGGACAGATTTATGCTAGCCACTTATCTAGAAATTTACACTGTAGGAGATCAGGCATTTACATTTGAATATTTCCTTGCCACTAAATTAGAGTTGTAGAGTCAGAATCCTATTTGTGAGGCATATACATCACTTTTAAATCAATTTACTAATGAATCTGTATAGACCTTCCATGGGAGGGCAAACAATGATCACTACCATTTCTTAATCTTTCTGCAAACCAAGTAAATATTCTAAACGTGTATAAATTAGTGGCTCCTTTGAGAATCCCAAGAGTGGTGCTATTGTAGCAACAACAAATTCATTTGTTTTGATTTCTTCATTAGTGCATTGATAGTATATTATTTATTCCATGCAATACCTCAATAGTGTATGATCAAATTATAGTTAAGCCTATCATAATATTTTGACTTACCCTCTTTTAGAGGGAAACTAGAGTGTGTGTCAAGCCTGCACATCACAATTGTATCATGCAGAGTTTACCTAGGACAAGTTTTGTGGATCTAAGAAGCAAGATACCTGTTGGAATTCAAGAGGCAACGATACTACAAAGTGGGAAAGAGGTTTCACAGTTAACCTGGATTTCACATTACGGTTGGAGTTGATTTGTTAGTAAGATGATGGATACCCCAAATTCCTTTTTATGACTGAGTGCAATATTGAATCCTTTGACATATTCCTTGCTCAATTGTCATTAAGTGATGAGTTTTATCAGAAGTTCTTCACACCTATAAACTTTACCAGAGTTGTTCTTGAGTCTTTGGAGGTGGTTAGCTTTTCAAAGCACACATGTACAAGAAGATGAGAAATAATATGCCCAACTAATTTGAAGTTATCTCCATGTGAATAGTGTGTTCCCATTCATAAACCTGACGAATCACTCTACTTATTTTGAGTGAAAAACTTTGGGACTTGCCATGAATCGTGAGACAATTTCAATCCCATAAATTTCCTATTTAAATCTATACCCACTAGATTAGAATATGTACAAGGAGAACTCCATTCTTGTTTCGAAAAAACTTGCAATCAACTCGTACCATGCTATTTAATATTTTATGTATTTATTCGCATCTTTGGTTTATAAAATAGAGACGCAACAGGCTACCTTTCATTTTATATACTAACAATCCTAAAAAATAATAAAGTATGCCCAAATCTATCATTTCAAATGATCTATGTAGCTCACCTTTTGGTTTTCCAATTATAGAAGTTGTTACCTATATTGATGAGATCTTCTACAATCGATACCACAATGACAATATATGTTAGAGTTTTATCTGTGTTTCTCTGGAGGGGTTTCTCCTTCAGTAGAGTAGTAATACATTGAAATTTCCATTTAGGGGAGAAGTGTACCTAGTAGCAACCTTGGCCTATGTACAGATGGGTTGATTGCACATTAGACTCTATTTATTGTTTTGAAGGTGTTTCTCCTTCAACAGTACTTCATCTTAGTAGATCCTTTCAGTCTGCACGTTCAGTAGATGCATGCAGCCATGGGATACATGCTGTAGATTATAGTTTTCCTAGGAGGGTGTAGCAACAATGAAAGAAGTGCATTGATTTTAGGCATCTTGTGGTTGTTGTATGTAAGCATGGCTTTTTAGTGTTTCCCAAACTTAGATAGAGCCATATTTAGTATGCTTTATAGTTTGACTTAGATGCTCACTTTTCTTAATTTAGGTGTTTTTCTTAGTTCTGTTTTATGCACAAATTTATCTTTAAGAAAAGTGCATAGTAGAGAAGGGTTCTATATTTTGAGAAGGGGACACACTTCTAGGTAGGAGGTACTCTATTCTAGAAAGATTTTTCTATGCAAGTTAGGTGCTTTATCTGAGAATCCCAAATGTGGTGCTATTGTAGCAATAAGAAATCCGTTTATTTTGAGTTCTTCATTAATGCATTGATATTATATTATTTATTCAATGCAATACCTCAATAGTGTATGATCCAATTAAAGTTAAGCTTTTCATAATATTTTGACTTACCCTCTTTTAGAGAAAAACTAGAGCATGTTTCAAGCTTGCACGTCATAATTGTATCATGCAAAGTCTATCTGGAATGAGTTTTATGGATCTGAGCAGCTAGATACTTGTTGGAATTCAAGAGGTAACAATACTACAAAGTGGGAAAGAGGTTTCACAGTTAACTTGCCTTTCACATTATGGTTGGAGTCGGTTTGTTTGCAAGATGTTGGATACCCCAACTTCCTTTTTATGACTGATTGCAATATTGAATCCTTTGACATATTCCTCGCTCAATTGTCATTAAGCGATGGGTTTTCTCAGAAGTGCTTCACATCTATAAACTTTACCAGAGTTGTTATTGAGTCTTTGGATGTGGTTATCTTTTCAAAGCACACACGTAAAAGAAGATGAGAAATAATATGCCTGACTAGTTTCAAGTTATCTTCTTGTGAATAAGGTGTTCCCTTCCATAAACCCGACGACTCGCTTTACTTCTTTCTAGTGAACAAATTTGGGACTTTTCATGAATTCTGAGACAATTCCAACCCCATAACTATCAATTTCTTATTTAAAGTTATACCCACTAGATTAGAACCCGCACAAGGAGAATTCCATTCCCATTTAAAAAGAACCTACAATTGAATTATACCATGCTATTTAATTTTATGTATTTCTTCACATCCTTGGCCTGTAAAGACGCAACAGGCTACCTTGCATTTTCTACACTAACACTCCTAAACAATAATAAAGTATGCCCAAATATGTCATTTCAAATGATCTATGCAACTCACCTTTTGTTTTTTCAATTATCGAAGTTGTTACCTATATTTATGAGATCATCTACAACTGAGGCCACTGTGACAATATATGTTAGAGTTTTATCCGTGTTGCACTAAAGGTGGTTTTTCTGCAACAACACTACAATACATTGTAATTTGAATTCATAGTAGACTTTATCTGTTGTTTGAAGGTGTTTCTCCTTCAATAGTAATTCATCTTAGTAGATCCTTTCAATCTACACCTTCAACTGATGCATACAACCTTGGGTTACATGCTACAAATTCCAATTTTATTTAGAGGGTATAGCAACGGTGAAAGAAGCACATTGATTTTAGGCATCTTATGGTTGTTGTATGCAAGCATGCTTATCTAGTGTTTCCAAAAAGTATATAGAGACATATTTAGTATACATTTATAGTTTGAATTAGATGCTCACTTTTCTTAATTTAGTTGTTTTACTTAGTACTATTTTATGCATAGATTTATATTTAAGAAAAGTGCACAGTAGAGAAGGTTTATATATTTTTATTAGGGGACACTCTTCTAGGTAGGAGGTACTCTATTCTAGGGAGATTTTGTCATGTATGTTAGGTGCTTTATCCTAGACAGATTTCCAAGTCCTTGCCTCCTTGACAAAGTCCTTTTCAGACAAGACACTGACAGACAGAGTTCCAAGTCTCTAAATTTTCCAAAAATCCACCTGAGCCTAGCTAGCCTAAAATCCTTTACATTCCAGTCATCTCTTGGATGTGATCTCATAGAGAGAGCCATCTCTAGTTTGGTAGGGATAGCTCCTAAACTAAAATTTTGGTATGTGGCTACCTTCGTCAATCTCCTCGTCAGCCTAGGACATTGTGGAGGATAACAGAGGGCATGACAACTAGGGAGTGCCAAGGTGTTCTAGTGACTGTAAGGTTCCCAAGTCATGGAAAAATGTAATGCTAGTTGTGAGGTCATGGCTGCCAAGGTCTGCTAGGGAATGTTAGGGAATGCTAACATGTGCCAGATAGTATGAAGACATGTCAAACAAGCTAAGATGTGAAAAGTGCTAAGGCATGCCAAAATGTACAAGGGTTCCAAGTCCCTGCTTCCTCTTCTTCCATATGCTATCCACTTGTGACATTTACTTTGCAAAATTTGGTGCATTTGCTAGTTATAGGTCATTTATAGGTTATAAATGTCTTCAGAGGTTCACTTCTAATTGAGTATTCAACTGAACATATTGATTCTCTTATACATAACTATTTTTTCCTCCACCCACTTTTCACAACTTTAATAACCATTAGGTAGGGACCTGCAACTTTAATTTTTCTTTGCTTGTTTAGTAAAATATTGTCGAGACTTTAATTTATCAAAATTTGTAGAATTTAAAATTTATGAAGTTTCAAGTTCTAATTTTTAGAAGTATAATTCTTTAAAGGGTTCTAGATCAATGGAAGAGTACCTGCTTTACAAGAAGGAGGTTGTTGGTTCGATTCCATCATGCCCTGACATCCATATGGAATGGCGAAGATCACCTTTTAGTGATAGAGGTTCTTTTGACCATCACAAATGAGCTTTGGTGACATTTTTCGACCCTCACCAAAAATATGAAATGGTGACGGTCAACAAATGCTACCATATATACTCATCAATAGTGACGACCCTCAAAGGTCCATAACCATAAATCATTGTTGTTGATATGAAATGGTGACGGTAATTGTTCGTCATTATAGTCATTATTCATGATGGACCTTGAATGTCACCACAACACCTATACTTCTCACAATGTGGCTTTTGGTGACAGTCAATGAACATCACCATATATATGCACCAATAGTGACGACCATTAAAGATACATCATAATAAATCATTGTTGTTCATATGAAATGGTGACAGCCACTCTCCATCATTATAATCAATATTCGTGAAGGACCTTGAATGTTACCATAACACCTATATTGTTGGCAACACCACCTTTGGTGACGTTCAGTTTTTCGTGACTAAGGCTATGGTCCATCACCATTGCTCGTATGCAATGGTGATGGTCGCTATCCATCATTATAAATAATTATTGGTGACGAACTTTGAATGTCACTACAACACCTATACTTTTGGTGACGCCACCTTTGGTGACATAGGCTATGGTCCGTCACCATTTCTCATATGAAATGGTGATGGTCGTTATCTGTCATTGTAAATCATTATTGGTGACAGACTTTGTATGTCACTACAACACCTATACTTTTGGTGACACCACCTTTGGTGACATTTAGTTTTTGGTGATGAATGTTCATTTGACCATCACCAATGAGCTTATGGTGACATTTTTCACCCCTCACCAATGTCCTTTTTTCTTGTAGTGTAAGGAAATCTTCCATAGAATGTATTTGTTGTGGCTAGACCCATTATCAGGCTAGAGGAATTCGTTTGTGTCCGAACTCATAATGTTAATTCACCACAAAGTGATTTCATTGCAATTAGAGGGTTCAAACCTCAGTATATTTTCCCCCTTGTTGTAGTTCCTCTTCTATGATGGTGATGAGTCTGGATCCATACTTCAAACCCTAGGTGAAAGGCAAGCAAAAACAGTAAAATTTGCTGCTGTGAGGGAATGAGGTGATATGATGGACTTAGGAATTACCTAAATTTTTAAGGAAATTTAGGAGGGTAGGGGATGATTTCAGTGAGTAGGGGAAGTAGGAATTTTGGTAAATGAGTGAAGGGAGGGGGTGGAAAAGGCCGAAACACAAGCATACCCTAGAAAGAGATAGGGTAGATAAGGGTTTAGAGGAAAATGAGGGGATTAGGCTTTGTGACTGATGGAGATGGTGTATTAGCTACAAATAGAGGTGTAGGGACAAGGAATCTAGTGTTTAGGGCATCAATTCATCATTTGAAGATCAAAACCATGAAAATAATGTAAACCCTAGGAGAAGAAGTATTTGATCAATTTCTTGACATATAAGGCAAAGGAGGGCATGAAAATAATTAAAATTACTTTTCATAGAGCTTGGAGGATGAAATGACTGAAGAGGAGCTTTGAAAAAGAGATTTTGGTGGTCAAACACCAATTTTTGAGAACTTTGCCCTGTGCAGAGCAAAGGCTTCCTATGCGCAACGTATTGTCCAAGTGCTTAGTGTAGGCTCTTTATGCATAGAGGGTTGTCTTCCAACCCGCATTTGGAGGCCTTAAACGACTCCAAATTTACAACATGATATCACATTGGAAATATCTTGAAGTCTGCTACAATATGGATGCCTCACAAATGTAAGTTGGACAATCCAACAGGGAGAAAAATTGATTTTCCCAAGGTCACTCCAAAAATGCAGGTTGTCTCTAACAAAAGCACATTGCCAACTTGCAGAGAACTTTTGACTTCCTTCCTGGAGGCGTTTTGGGCTAAAAGTGGTACGGTTGGAAATATTATGATGTCTCCTACACAATAGAGTCCTTAAGAATTGCCAACACCTTCTCCAAATCCCTGAAGAATTGTCTTGAAGTAAAGTTGTCTAGAGGTGTAACAACTCTCTTGTAGAAAATGTAGCTTGGGAATTTCTTTCAAATCATAACACTTGTGCATAAACGGGAGGAGGTTTTTGTTTCTTGTCCTGTCATTGACAAAACGATCTTTCAGTTTTGTAAAATGCTTCTCCATTTGGCCAAAAACATATTTTAAGCAAAAATGTCCCTATGAGAAATGATGAGACGAGGTAGTGTACTGGAACATTATATTATTTAAAATAAAACATTTACCTTTACCTTTATTTTTCTTCCCCTAAGCTTGCCCTTTACCCACTAATTTACATGATGGACATGTTTTTTGTTTTGACATATGGCATCATGATGAGACATGGAGTGAAAACCCTATACCATGACCTAAAATGAGGAATTTAACCATTTCATGACCCAAAACACTTGAACGATGATATGATACCTTGAAGAAGACAGTGACCATGATGAACGATGAAAGTGCCCAGCATATGAAGTTCTTGAGAGAGTAAAAATAGCCCTAGACACACTAACTAGTGACCAATTTTCTATTTGCAGACCCATTGAAATGACAAAAATTTGATTTGACACCCTAACAACACCTTGTATGAGCATATTTGATCACTGGTGATAGGATGAAATGACTAACACTAACATTGGCTTCAACATGGGATGGAAGCTCCATGGAGGTGTCAAGAACATTGTAGACCAAGTAGCGTTATTAATTCAGCATGGAGTTATTGACATGGCCAATGTTCGCTATGTCAACAAGGGGAACTGACCCAATCACAAGCCTAAATTAGACCCGCTTTTGTTTGGAATGGCTAGCTCTGACGGGTTTTAAGGGACCCGTAAACTGTTTGAACATGTCGAAAGATTGCTTCTAGGAGGAAGACTTCAATTAAATCAACAAAAATAAAACAAATAACCTCTATGTATTAAACCCTATCTATACTACTTCTAACTACTATAATCTAGTCCAAACTATGCTAATCTATCCTGCAGAAGCATAATACAAAGGCTTAAACATCATAGATATGTTCGGCAGGAGCATGATAAAGAATATTAAACATCATGTATAGATTTAAGTCCAAATGAATCAATCACTGAATTCACAACTGGACAAGACTGTATTAAAGCTAAATTGCAATCCAATCACTCATATAAGAATCCACATTCTTTTATAAAATCAAACTTGCAAATGATGTTTAACTTAGTTTCAAATCAAAGACCATTCACAAGTTAACCATGAAACTGAATCACATTCAATTTAACAAGACTAATAGTGAATTGTAAGTCATCAATATGCATAAATACAAATCACATTTACATTCATGCCAACAACAACACTCTGATCCAAAACATATAAAAGAACAATTAAGTAAGTCTGAAACTAAAGGCTCCTTCTTCCCCTAAACAGTCCTCCTTATTCACAATAAAGCAAAACTGTTATTTCCAAAAATCAAAAATCCTTTCCCCTCTTTGGAGGTAATACTTATGCACATGCCCCTGACTCTAGGTCTACCTTTCCTCTTCATCTTCCCCTTGTTTCAGATATGCAAATCGAGTACACAAAGGTAGGATCTTTAGTGTGACTGCTAGCAGGTAGAAAGAATAATGGTCGGATCGATTTATTTCCTGAGGAAGATGTTAGAAAAAAGGGTGACTATGTGTTGCGTTCCCATAATGAAGACTGGGACAACTCTGCTTACAAAATGCACAGGAAACGTGGTGGCTTCTGACCCGGAATGCTTGCAGCTAGACCCTTAAGTGCAGCGCTTCTGCATACAAGGCTCTTCGAATCCCCTCTTGCATCCTTTACTTCTCACTTGCAAGGATAACTATCATTAGCTTGATGATCGAGAACAATAAAACATAAATGTTCAATCAAATGTAAACACTACCTTCATTCATCTCATAAACTATGGAACAATCGTGCAAAGGATTTATGCCTGATACACAGTCAACATACAGTTTCCCGCTCAACCCATAGGCTTGGCACAATTTTTTGAGGGCTTCTTTTAAATCACAATCAGGTATCGGCCCCTCTGTGGGTCATAGTACCCATGCCTTCCATTTCCCCGATGCGCAATTGCGCTATCAGGACTCCACAGGCCCACCCTTTACACTGAAAACCTGATCCCTTTGTAAATTCGGAAAATTTGGAAAACACAGGAAATCCCCCCCAATCACTCATGCTGGACCTCAAAAGTTATATGATGGAGTCTATAAATATCGCTGGGTCTGGCCTATTGCATATTGCAATATGCGCAAGCCTAGGGCTCCGCCGATCACGATATGCGATAGGGCTTCAGACCCAAAAATATATATATTGTATTTGATGGGTCGGTGGGTCCACCATATCACTGTGCATAATATGTATAATGCCTGAGCTTCGCAAATATGTGATATGTGATTGGGGGCCAGACTCGACAATGTATACAAATGTTGTTCATAGTGCCGGTGGGTCCAGAAGCTAGGGGCGTGCCATATACATAAACCTTGGAGCTAGGCTGATTGCGATATGTGATGAGCTTTCGAACCCGAAAGTATATATATTGTGGTTCATAACACCGTCGGTTCTGGGGCCTTATGACATGCATTAGGCACCGAGATTGAATGTGATAAGTGAAATAGGGAGGATAAATGTATTTTGCAAAGGGTTTCCTTTCTAAAGGGATTATAATGAGACAATGTTGCAATGAAGGGTTTTGGAAACTAGACAAACCCTGATGAGCATATGAATGAAGGGATTAACAAGGTTATATGTGAGGGGTTTGTTACGGGGCTTTCACCATTTGTGAATGGAATATTTAGCTCTTCATAGAGTAAAAATCACTAGGATGAAAATGATCATTTAGAGAGATGATAGATCAGACTTATAGGGGGCCCATTCAAAATTTGCTATCAGAGCATGTTTTAGTAGGGTGGTAGTTATGGCCACAACAAATGTTGAACCATTGGGTGCACTAGTTATCGTTGTTTCCAAATAACCTTCAGACCAATAAAACATCAGGATGTTAAGATAAACTTGAAATGTAAACTATATAGGTGGACAAGCATGGGTTCCACTTAAACATTAATTGCTTCAGGAGGAATAGAGACAAATACCTTCTGCTTGCTGATATGATTTTGACAGGCATTCTCCAATGGTAGTATTATGGGATTTATTGACCTTCCTTTACATATTTCCCACTTTCAAAAGTCCCTCTGGGGCTATAACTAGTCTATCCATACTTGTTTAGGTGTGTACCTTAGCTCTTTATTGCTCATCAAGCTTGATGTAGACATGTTTACTTGCAATTTATATGATAATTTCAGTGCTATATTTTCATTGATTGAATGGGGCACAATCATGGGTCATGCCATATTTTTAAAACCGCTTAAACAAGGTTGGGCTTGTTGTGTCAACCGATACTCTGACCCTAGCAACAATCCTTACTCTAACCTGCTTCCCAAACAATTTGTCCTTCCAGATTGGCACAAGGACTTGACATTTCATTTCTTTTTAGATAAGTCCTCCAGTTTTAGGCACAAGGACTAGAGCACAATTATATTTGTCATAGGGTATGAGATAATGAGCTTAGCCCATGAAAGGAGGTTTAATTGGGAGTAATAGGTATTGGACCATTTAGTGTGGTGGATGGGACCAATGGAGAATGAATGTAAACCTTACAAGCAAGTATAGGCTAGATCCGAGTGGGATTTATTTAAATGCAGCATTCCTCCATGCTAGTCCAACTGTAGTTACACATTTTTTGTTTTATAAAGATGCCCCTACATGTTCCAAATATCCAAGTTATTAACAAATCTCACACAGTTCCCAACAGATGCCAATGAGGGGTTTCGGTTTGCATTCCATTGTTGATTCTCAAGTGCTCATGGGATGATAGAAAGTTTTTTTGGTTTGTGGGGGAAATGATGGATTCAAGAACAAAAATATCATCAAAAAGTTAATGAGGAAGGGAAAGGCTGAGAGTAGTGAATGACGAAAAATCTGAAAGGTAGAATGAGACTGGAGGACTACAATCAACTGGCTAAAAAGGAATGTAATTCAAAACAGCAGGAAAATAGAATGGGCAGAAAACAAAAGAAAGGATAGAAATACAACTAAACTAACAAAAAAAATGAAATGAACTCTAGCTTACTCAGGAGGCAACCACCAATGCGGTGGCTACTGGAAGTATCTCTTCAAATGCTGGCCATTAACAGGGAGCTTTTCAGTCTCTCCTTGTAATGTTTTCAACCTGTAAGTCCCTTGACCAATCTTTTCAAAAACTTGGAATGGTCCCAACCATAGGTGTTGGAATTTTGTGTGTCTACCCTTTGGCTCACTTAGCTTGTCCGATTTCAGGACTAGCTCCCCCACTTGGAAATCTTTATCTCCCGCTAGATGATGATCAAACCATTTTTTTACAATCATTTGGTGATTTTTGAATTTAATTCTGGCTCTATCCCTTAATTCCTCTAGCTTCATTAGTTGGTCAATCCTTTCTTGAAGCGCGGCTGAAGGGGCTCCTCTTGAAGCTTGGGAGAGCTGTAAGGATGGAAGGGCAACGTTTGGGGGAAATATGGCTTCTTGTCTATACAATAGGAAGTATGGGGAGTTTCCTAAGGCCACTTTAGAGGTGACCCTATCGACCCAAAGGGCTTTTGTCAAGGCATTATGCTAGTTCCTCTAGTTATCAGCGACGAACTTGTGGATTAGGCAGATAAGGTTCTTATTGGAAGACTCTGCAACTCTGTTTCCCTAGGGGTAATAGTTCACTGCATAGTTTATGTGTATTGACTTATCAATGGAAAACTCAGTCATCCCCAGAGATGAAAAGTAAGAAGCATTATAAATAATGAGAGCGTCAGGGTTGCCATACTTGTTGATAATGAATTTCTTAATGAATGATATTACCTCATCTTCGTTCACCTTTCGGAGCAGGTTGGCTTTGGTCCATATGGTGAAGTAATCAGTCACTATGAGTATATACTTGTGCTAACGTGAGGAGTTTGTAGTGATCTCACCTATGACGTCTAGGCCCCATTGCTGGAACAGTCAATAAATCATAACAGGTCTAAGGGGAACAATGGGCTTTCTTTATCATCCTGCAGCGGTTTGGCATGCCTTGAATTTGCAAGCATAGGCATGCGAGTCTCTGAACAATGTGGGCCAATAATATCTAGCTCTTAATATTTTGTGAGGAGTGTTCTCTCTACCATAGTGACCACCTATTGGGCTATCGTGCATTTCTTTCAATACATGGTTGGTATCAACTTTCTCCAAACACCTCAGCCAGATTCCATCATGATTTTTTCTGTATAAGATGCTATCTGCCAAATGATATAGAATGGATTTCAATCTGAGTGCTCTCCTTTGTGATGCATCCATGTGTTCAAGACATGAACCTCGTACTAGATAGAAGCGTATGTCGTGGTACCATGACTCAGGGTCAAAAAAGGTTTTCGATGCCTCTCGCTCATACATCAGCGCTTCATTACTCCATAAGAGCTCCTCCCTGAGTTCCCTTTGTGCATATTTCACTCTTAACATTCCTGATTCTTTGAATGCTTCCTTTTGGTCTGCTAAGGCTTCTGCCACCAACCTACAAAGTCCCTGCCCTCGAACTATCTATGCCGGCTTTATCTCTAGGTCAAACTCTTGAAGGGTGGTTATCTAGTTCCCTCTTCATTCACCCATTTCTTTTTGCATGAAGAGGGCTCTTACAGTAGGATGGGGCACGATGACTTTGGTCTTAGCCTTTAGTAAGTAAGGGCGGAAATGTTTAATGGCCTTGAAAACTGCAGAGCCCTATTTCTCCACATTTGGGTAATTCACTTGAACTCCTTGGAGATTTTAACTCATGTAGGAAATGGGGACTTCATTGCCATCATCATTTTTTGAGTGAGAATTGCAGCATATGAAAGGTTGAAAGCAAAGGTGTATAAGAAGAATCCTTTGCCGAAATTAGGTTTGACCAATGTAGGGGCTTTAGAAATGGCTTCCTTGATTCTCCAAAATGCTTCCTTGGCTTCATCGCTCCATTTATACACAAAGTTTTTCCTCATCATTAGCTGTAAGGGGCGTACTATTTCAGCGAAGCCTGAGATGAATTTTCTAACAAAATTAATCCTCCTGAAGAAAGCTTACATGGCTTATTTATTAGCAGGGGGTTGTATTCTCATGATGGTTTGTATTCTTTTAGGATCAATCATAATCACGTCTTTAGAAAGGATATGATCTAGTAGTTTCCTCTCTGTGGCTGCAAAGATGCTCTTCTTGGGATTCAAAGAAATTGCATACCTTTAGCATCTTTTAAAAATCTGCCTCAGGTGGTAAATGTAATCCCACAGTGATGTCATCCATGTACACCACTATCAATATGTTCATCAACCCTCACAAGGCTATGTCCATAGCTCTTTGGAATGTGGCACCCACGTTAATGATCCCAAAAGGCATTTTACGATATGCCTAGGTGCACCATTTGGTGTTGAAGGTTGTCTTAAGTTGATCCCCATGAGATACCAGTACCTGATTATATCCTAAAAACCCAACTAATAGGACAACATTTCAGACCCAGAAACGCACTAAAGGATGTGTTCCATAGAAGGGACATGATAGTTATCCTTTTGAGATGCTTTGTTCAAGTTTCTAAAATCAATACACAGCCTGATGTCTCCATTTTTCCTTCTCACTAGCACTAGATTGGCTACCCAACGGGTGTGTTTGACTGGGAATATGATTTTAGCATCCAAAATCTTGTTTAGTTCTTTCCTCACCAATGGTTCTAGGCTTGGATGAATCTTACACAACTTTTGTTGCTAGGGCTTGGCCTCCTTTTCCAAAGGGATCACATGTTGCATAATACTGGTATCAAAGGTCTTTAGGTATTCATATGTCCATGCAAAGACATTCTTGTATTCTTTAAAAAGTTTGAAAAATGCAGCCTTTTCTTGCAGAGAGCACCCTAGGCCCAGATTGAAATTTTTTGGGTCTCTTTCAGTCCCAAGGTTGACTATTCCATACATCATGATGAGTTGTGTGTTTTGCAGTTAGTATGTTTCTTGAATTTATCATGCAAGTCATACAAGTGTTCCATCCTAACCACTAAGTTTGGAATCACATTGGGCTGATCCTTTTCCTCATCTTCCCTTTCATTCATAATCTTGTAATGCCCCTTTTTGTCAAATACTGCACTCTTGAATGTCTTCTCGCAGTGTAGGAACTCAAGGATTTTCTCATCATCTTTAAAAACTTGCCAATTCAAGATGTTATCAAGCATGGACGGTCTAAAAATCAATTCAACAGAAAATTTATTTTTCTTCAATCTAAAATTAGGAAAATGTTTAGCAGCCATATTAGCCATCAGATCAACATCTTGTTTTTGGCAATGAGGTAAGTATGTAATATTAAAGGAATTTAAATTGTCAATTAAATCCCATACCTCATGCTGGTACCTCACTAGCTGTGGAAAATTGCAATCTATCCTTTTCCTTACCTAATCTATGATTATCTGTGAGTCACCAAAAACTTTAATATTTTTCACATTCATGCCAATAGCTTTCTTTAGGCCTTGCAGTAGGCCCTCATATTCCACTATGTTGTTGGTGCATGCGAACTCCAACTAGCTGGCCATTAGATGTTGGTTCCCTTGTGGTCAATGAGAATACTTCCAACACCTGCACTTTCAAGGCAGTTAGAGCCATCAAAATAGAGTGTCAAGAATATTGCATCTAATGTTACATCAATTGAACTACTATCTAAGAAATTTGTCCTATCATCTAATATAATACATGATAGCTAATCAGTTGGATTATGGGAGGGAATTTCCAACTCTATGTGTGTCAAAGTTTCTTCAATGGTTTCTACATGAAACTCTCCAAAACAAGTTTCTGTAGTCTAAGCATTGAAACTATAGTTCCAAAGAATGGAGTTGGTAAACATTATAGGTTCATTGGGACCATTTAGTTCCCTTACCACATACTGCATGTATCTTTCCCTATCGACTCTCAGCATATCATCCTTTCCCTTTTGAGGCAACAAGAGATGGGACTAATTAGTCGAGAAGTATCTGTTCAATTTTGCTGAGCTGTCCCTGCTAAGTAGCATTCCATAGGCCTTAGGTATATTGACAACCACTATATCAATGACCTATGTGTATTGTGGTTTAGCAGCTATATGAATCAACACATCCTTCAATTCTCCAATTACTATCACATTTTTCCTATCTAATTGCATGATTCGAGTTCTAGTTTTTTCAGGTATGGCCTGAAGTCTTTTAGAAACAACATAAGGCATGACAGTGGACGAGGCACAGAATCTACCAAGAAATTGTGGACATTCATGTTGAAAATTTCAAATGTGATGAGGAACGATGGAGTCATAGATTACGATTTCCTCCCTATCATGGCTGCGCTGACATCTTGGGGTTTTCAATTCATTTTAGACAATGTGGCCTCCATAGCTAATGGTATTTGGGCTGCACTAGTGGTACTAATAGGTTTGGACATTGGCTTCCTAGTTTGGGTGCTTGAGGTGGTGGGGGTTTTGTAGTTCCACTCATTCATAGCTTTCAGTAGCAAATCTCTTTGCTGCGTTAATTTTAACAAGTCAAAATATGTGATATTAGCCCTAGAATTCTTGAGATCATCCACAATATTGTAATCAATGTTATAAACAAGATAGGGTAGAGTGAACATACCTATTTTGCCATTATTAAGTGGGAGTTTACCATCTTGAGTAGCCTTCATTGTAGTGGGAGATGCATTTTCTTTCTCTAGGTGACTTGCAATAGGGGTATTCTTGGATTGGCCGCCAGGCCTACTCTTTTCGACAAGAACTCTGGGAGCAAATGCTTTCATAGGGAAAACATCTTGCTTTGTTCAGTCTAAGGGCTTTGTCCCACCTAGAAGCGTCAATTTACTACGCATGTGGATTTCATTAGCGTTGATTTCTGCAGTGTTATCTCCCTCGTCGTCATTCTCATCACTATGGGAATCCCACAACACATTAATTTGGGTTTCATCATCCAAGGATTCTTCTACTTGGTATTCCTCCTCATCTCCTTATTCTAGTTCAAGCTCTAGTATAGGTTCTTCCTTGTTGAGGAGCGATCCAATTAGAGCCAATTCTTTTGTGTTTAAAGCCCCTTCATTAGGTGGAGTAGGCAATGCAAGCTGACCATGCCCACCTACTATTTTCTTCTGGTAGAAAGGTTTGAAGGGTTTTTTGTTATTATAATCTCCTCCCTTCCCACTTGTACTCTCTCCAACATTTCTTTTCATATTTATGACTGTGTTTGTTAGTTTCTTAATGATTCGATGCAAACCTTCCACATCTGTGGCATCCTTTTCTTTGGTCTCAACCACTTTATTGCCACTCCCACTACTCTTCTTGGATGATTGGGAGGATTTCTTCACTTTAGTTGCATAATGACATGTTAGGCTGATCATTTCATTTTCAACTTTCACCGCTTCATCGATAGTACCTTGTAAGGTTTACACATTACTCCTTTTAACCCACATCGCTGTAGGGACAGGGAGAGCAGAGACATATAACTCCATGAGCACTTCATTAGTAGGTCTAGTGGTGGCTAGGATTCTTTTGAATAGGGTGTTGAATCAGATGTTAAAATCCTTTACTTTCTTGTTGGTTTCCATTTTTAGACAGGATAGTTCTAAAACTAAGGCCACAGGTGTTTTTTCGTCACCAAACTTGTCGAAAAAGTCTTGCTGAAAAGCATCCCAAGAGGTGATTGACCCTATTCTCAAGCTAAAATACCATGTGGAGGCTGCACTAGTCAAAGTAAAATAGAATAGGTGGCACACCACATCCTCATCGTCAACCCCCAACCTGCACAAGGCTAGGAAGAAAGAGCAAATATGGTTATTAGTGGTATCTCCCCACTCAGGGTCAAAATTAGGTATCACCCTTTCTGCATTTTTGGGTAAGGGATGCTTCTACCCAGGTATCACTATAGCATCCTGTGCAAGCCAGGGAGGGAGTGCTCCTAGAGGAGGTGGAGGTTGATTCCCACCCAGAGGAGAAGGTGGAGGTTGATTCCCACTTGGAGGAGGAATGTTGGCCATGTTATGGATAGGGAAGTTTTGGTTGGAGACTTCTTCCTTAGGATTCTCAAAATCAAGCGAGGAGTTTCCTTTAGAAGGGGAATCTCCAGGAATTTCTTCCTAAGGGATGTCGATACTTTGCAAGGATTCTAGCACAATATCTTCAAGAGAAGTGGCTGTAGATGTATCTTTGCTCAGGGTAAAAATCCTTAGCTTTCTTTTAGTTGTCGGAGGTAAAGAGTGAAATATGGGAAGCTGAGAGAGGGAATGAGTGTAAGCCCAGGTAAGTGCTCTGACTGGTTGTTCCTGAGTGACATGATACTCCTACAATCTCTCTTCCTTGGGTGACCCAAAAAAAGGACTTAGAGGGGTCTCTATTTCTTCAAAATGAGGCTCTTCCAAATGTGTGGTAGGATCTCTCCGACCTTTACAATCCATACATTAATCCTTTTGAATCCATGCATGGCACTTATAGATGAAATCTTGAAAAGCTGGGGATGGCAGTTCAGGCCCTCCTTCTAGTGCCATTTGTTGACATGGCTAATGTTCGCTATACCAACAAGGGGAACTAACCTGATTGCAAGCCCCAATTAGACCTTCTTTCATTTGGATTAGCTAGCTCCGATAGGTTTTAAGGGACCTCGTAAACTATTTGAACATGTAGAAAGATTGCTTCTCGGAGGAAGAGTTCAATTAAATTAACAAAAATAAAATAGCTAACCTCTATATATTAAACCCTATCTATACTACTTCTAACTACTCTAATCTAATCCAAGATATCCTAATCTATCTTGCAAAAGCATAATATAGAGGTTTAAACATCATATATATGTTTGGAAAGACCATGATAAAGAAGATTAAACATCATTTATAGATTCAAGTCCAAATGAATCAATCACTGAATTCACAATTGGACAAGATTGTATTAAAGCTAAATTGCAATCCAATCACCTATATAGGAATCCACATTCTTTTATGAAATCAAACTTGCAACTGATGTTTAACTTAGTTTCAAATCAGAGACCATTCACAAGTTAACCATGAAACTAAATCACATTCAATTTAACAAGACTAATAGTGAACTGTAAGTCATCAATATGCATAAATACAAATCACATTTACATTCATGCCAACAACAACACTCTAATCCAAAACATATAAAAGAACAATTAAATAAATCTGAAACTAAAGGCTTCTTTTTCCCCTAAATAGTCCTCCTTATTCACAATAAAGCAAAACTTTTCTTTCCGAAAATTAAAATCCCTTTCTTCTCTTTGGAGTTAATACTTATGAACATGCCCCTGACTCTAGGTCTACCCTGCCTCTTCATCTTCCCACTGTTTCAGATATGAAAATCAAGTCGACAGAGGTAGGATCTTTAGCGCGACCACTAGCAAGTAGAAAGCATAATAGTTGAATTGATTCCTTTCCTGAGGAAGAGAACAGATGTTGGAAAAAGGGGTGACTATGTGTTACCTTCCCATAATGAAGACTGGGACAGCTCTGCTTACACGTGGGATTTTGACCTGGAATTCTTGCAGCCAGACCCTTAAATGTAGTGCTTTTGCATACATGGCTCTTCGAATCCCCTCCTGCGTCCTTTACTTCTCACCTGCAAGGATAGCTATCATTAGCTTGATGATTAAGAACAATAAAACATAAATGTTCAATCAAACATAAATGCTACCTTCATTCATCTCATAAACTATGGAACAAGTGTGCAAAGGATTTAAGCTTCATACATAGTCAACATACAGTTTCCCACTCAACCCATAGGCTTGGCACAATTTTTTGAGGGCTTCTTTTAAATTACAATCGGGTATCAACCCCTCTGCGGGTCGCAGTACCCATGCCTTCCATTTCCTCGATGCACAATTGCACTATTGGGACTCCACAGGCTTGCCCTTTACACTGAAAGCCTAATCCCTTTGTAAATTCAGAAAATTTGGAAAACACATGAAAACACAGGAAATCCTGGCCTGATCGCTCAAGCTGGACCTCAAAAGTTATATTATGGAGTTTATAAATATCACTAGGTTCGGCCTATATCACAATATGCACAAGCCTGGAGCTCCACCGATCGCGATATGTGATAGAGCTTTGGACCTGAAAATATATATATCTCATTTGATAGGTCAATGGGTCTGCCATATTGTTGTGCACAATATGTATAAGGCCTGGGCTCCGTCGATACGTGATATGCCATTGGCAGCCAGACCTAACAATGTATACAATGTGGTTCATAGTGCCCGTGGGTCCGGAGGTGAGGGGTGCACCATATACATAAACCTTGGACTTAGGCCAATTGCGATATGCGATGGATTTTCGAACCCAAAAGTATATATATTGTGGTTCATAACATCATCAGGTTCGAGGCCTTATGGCATGCATTATGCGCCTAGATTGAATACGATAAGTGAAATAGGGAGGATAAACATATTTTGCGAAGGTTTTCCTTTGTAAAGGGATTATAATGAGACAATGATGCGATGAAGGGCTTTGGAAACTAGACAAACCCAGATGAGCATATGAATGAAGGTCTTAACATGGTTATATGTGAGGGGTTTGTTATGGGGCTTTCACCATTTGTGAATGGAAGATTCAGCTCTTCATAGAGTTAAAATCACTGGGATAAAAAGGATCATCTAGAGAGATGATAGATCAGACTTATAGGGGGCCCATTCAAATTTTTTTATCAAAGCATGTTTTAGTAGGGTTGTAGTTGTAGCCACAATAGGAATCAAAATGAAAAGACCAAAATGAAAAATGAAAACTGACTGACTAATTGAATTTACTATAAAAAAACACACTGACTGAACTTACTTATGGCAGTAGAAAATTGAGATCATAGGGCCTTCACTAGGGGCTTCAAATCCTGAAGATAAATCCCCACCTACTAAAGATATATATACAATCATGTGAAATAATCCCTCTAGTGTAACCAATCCAACAAATGGCTACCTATTTGAATCATGCTCGTACTTTCCTTGAGCAGGAAGAAAAAACAAAAGATTGGCCACTCCAAATGTCCACTGAACATGTGCTCATGATCCATAAATAAAAGAAAATTCATCTTCCCAGATGGCTACAACAAATTGGAAATAGGGTCTATGATAATATGGAACATTACCATATCTTGAAAGTCAGAAGAAATACAAGCACACTCTTTATTTTCTAAATCTAGTGGAAGATCATCATGTGCAAGGGGCTCTTAAAAAACTCTTCTTTATCAATGCTCTCGTATTCATAATCTTCTTTCAATGTTTGATGATTATTCTATGCCATAATTACATTGTCTGAAACCTTCACACATGCCAATTCAAAATTATGCTTTACACGAATTCACCCTTGAAATAATGCTTCAAAAAATGGATGAGCTAGAGAGACATATGAGTGGTGAATGTCTAGAGATCCTTGTTCATACATTTCATTAGAAACCTCATCTTGGTCTTCACAAACCTAATCTTGAAATAAAAAATCAAAGAAAGAACAATCTGAAAAAACAAGTGAATGTCTATCTTCATACCTCTCATCCAAAAGACAGGGTTTTGGATGCTCATGGAAAATTTTAAATGCATAAACCCACTGTTTCAGATATGAAAATCAAGTCGACAGAGGTAGGATCTTTAGCGCGACCACTAGCAAGTAGAAAGCATAATAGTTGAATTGATTCCTTTCCTGAGGAAGAGAACAGATGTTGGAAAAAGGGGTGACTATGTGTTACCTTCCCATAATGAAGACTGGGACAGCTCTGCTTACACGTGGGATTTTGACCTGGAATTCTTGCAGCCAGACCCTTAAATGTAGTGCTTTTGCATACATGGCTCTTCGAATCCCCTCCTGCGTCCTTTACTTCTCACCTGCAAGGATAGCTATCATTAGCTTGATGATTAAGAACAATAAAACATAAATGTTCAATCAAACATAAATGCTACCTTCATTCATCTCATAAACTATGGAACAAGTGTGCAAAGGATTTAAGCTTCATACATAGTCAACATACAGTTTCCCACTCAACCCATAGGCTTGGCACAATTTTTTGAGGGCTTCTTTTAAATTACAATCGGGTATCAACCCCTCTGCGGGTCGCAGTACCCATGCCTTCCATTTCCTCGATGCACAATTGCACTATTGGGACTCCACAGGCTTGCCCTTTACACTGAAAGCCTAATCCCTTTGTAAATTCAGAAAATTTGGAAAACACATGAAAACACAGGAAATCCTGGCCTGATCGCTCAAGCTGGACCTCAAAAGTTATATTATGGAGTTTATAAATATCACTAGGTTCGGCCTATATCACAATATGCACAAGCCTGGAGCTCCACCGATCGCGATATGTGATAGAGCTTTGGACCTGAAAATATATATATCTCATTTGATAGGTCAATGGGTCTGCCATATTGTTGTGCACAATATGTATAAGGCCTGGGCTCCGTCGATACGTGATATGCCATTGGCAGCCAGACCTAACAATGTATACAATGTGGTTCATAGTGCCCGTGGGTCCGGAGGTGAGGGGTGCACCATATACATAAACCTTGGACTTAGGCCAATTGCGATATGCGATGGATTTTCGAACCCAAAAGTATATATATTGTGGTTCATAACATCATCAGGTTCGAGGCCTTATGGCATGCATTATGCGCCTAGATTGAATACGATAAGTGAAATAGGGAGGATAAACATATTTTGCGAAGGTTTTCCTTTGTAAAGGGATTATAATGAGACAATGATGCGATGAAGGGCTTTGGAAACTAGACAAACCCAGATGAGCATATGAATGAAGGTCTTAACATGGTTATATGTGAGGGGTTTGTTATGGGGCTTTCACCATTTGTGAATGGAAGATTCAGCTCTTCATAGAGTTAAAATCACTGGGATAAAAAGGATCATCTAGAGAGATGATAGATCAGACTTATAGGGGGCCCATTCAAATTTTTTTATCAAAGCATGTTTTAGTAGGGTTGTAGTTGTAGCCACAATAGGAATCAAAATGAAAAGACCAAAATGAAAAATGAAAACTGACTGACTAATTGAATTTACTATAAAAAAACACACTGACTGAACTTACTTATGGCAGTAGAAAATTGAGATCATAGGGCCTTCACTAGGGGCTTCAAATCCTGAAGATAAATCCCCACCTACTAAAGATATATATACAATCATGTGAAATAATCCCTCTAGTGTAACCAATCCAACAAATGGCTACCTATTTGAATCATGCTCGTACTTTCCTTGAGCAGGAAGAAAAAACAAAAGATTGGCCACTCCAAATGTCCACTGAACATGTGCTCATGATCCATAAATAAAAGAAAATTCATCTTCCCAGATGGCTACAACAAATTGGAAATAGGGTCTATGATAATATGGAACATTACCATATCTTGAAAGTCAGAAGAAATACAAGCACACTCTTTATTTTCTAAATCTAGTGGAAGATCATCATGTGCAAGGGGCTCTTAAAAAACTCTTCTTTATCAATGCTCTCGTATTCATAATCTTCTTTCAATGTTTGATGATTATTCTATGCCATAATTACATTGTCTGAAACCTTCACACATGCCAATTCAAAATTATGCTTTACACGAATTCACCCTTGAAATAATGCTTCAAAAAATGGATGAGCTAGAGAGACATATGAGTGGTGAATGTCTAGAGATCCTTGTTCATACATTTCATTAGAAACCTCATCTTGGTCTTCACAAACCTAATCTTGAAATAAAAAATCAAAGAAAGAACAATCTGAAAAAACAAGTGAATGTCTATCTTCATACCTCTCATCCAAAAGACAGGGTTTTGGATGCTCATGGAAAATTTTAAATGCATAAATCACTTCAACTATATTTGATTCCTCATGTGGTTCAACAAGAAGAATATCAATTTGATTGTCACAAGAATCAAGGAAAATAACTTCTTTTTCACCATTTTCTTGCAAAAGTAGATGATCATTGTCATAAGATGGTTCACTGTTTAAATTTTTTGTACACGCAAATTGAGAATTCTAACTTGGACCAATTTCTTCTTGACTGTTAGGATGCAGATATGTTTCATCTTAAAGCAAAGATGCAGTTGATGTGTGCTGTGAATGATCCTTTGTTTCAAAGAAAATAATCTCTGTTATTTTCTTTTGGGAAGAATATTCATAAAGGGCCTCTATGTTCTCATAATCTAGACATTATTCATCACCAAACGTTTCTTCAAGCTATTGAAATAAATTTTCACAGGATTCACAACAATCTTCAAAGAACAAGAATGAATGATGACATTTTCCATAAAACTCAAATAATGTTGTGTGGAATTATTTAAGAGAGAATAAGATACCTCGCTTCAATCCTTTATACCGTGATCTTTTTTTTCCTTCTAGTGTAGCCATAAACATTTTCATTAAAAAACCTCGTGAAACCTAATCCCGAGCTTATGTATATGCCAATGAAATTTGATTAGATGCAGAATAGCCTCATCCCCATTTCCATCTATGAATTTGTGAAAATTAGTTTTCCAATCTATGTAAGGAATTCAATTCATAAAACCAAGAATATGAGCTCGATTCATAGGAACATACCTTCAAGCAGTTGAATCCATATTGAAACAGTTAAGTCATTGAGAATTTCTTCAAACTACCAGTTTTTGAACAATGGAGTTGCCATGAAAATTCTAAACTTTTGGATTCTTCGACACTAGAGTGGCTAGGTGAAAGATGCACAACCTCTCTTGTTTCTGATCACTGTTCACCATTAACAATAAGATCTTATCATTGCCATTCTTTCCTAGGGAAGATATGATCTTTCGATCCCCACCAATGGAACCAAAATTTTATTCCCCCACAATGTCCCAGGCTTAGAGGAATCGACGAAGGTAACTGATCCAAAAATGGATCCTGGATAAACCTCTAAGTCTAAAAGACTTCATGCAAGAGGTATAAGGTGCCAAATGGCACAAATCCTTTGTAAATCAGAGGAAAATTAAAATTGTAGGCTGCTCTCAGAAATAGTCTCATTGCAGTGATCCCTGTATTCTGAATCCAACGCAACTTAAATGGGCGAAAATGGACTTCAGATGGGAAAGATATCATAAAATGAAGCTACTCTTTTTCAAAGGAAAAAGAGGCAAAATCCCTTGAATAATGGGTCTAAAAACCCTCTAAGTGTTCTAAATCTCCCAAAAGGGCAAGACCACTGAAAAAGGAGAAGTTAAGGAGAAGGAGGATAACACTGTCGGGCCTTAAAAACATGAAGAACACCATGAAAACAAGGCTATCGGAGGCTTGAACAGAGGTTACACAGGGATTGTCGGATCTGGCTGATCAATGTTCTAGATCCAATTGGCATATCGCATCGGTGGTGATAGGTGGATTGGCAATCGCAATCACCATTGGCATGAACCATGTATATGGGAAGGCTGTAGGCTTATACAATATATGATTACGACAAGTCGCATAGCAATATCGCGTCGGCACATTACAGTGGAGCAGAGCTGATACGCACACACACACACACACACACACACATATGTATGTATGTATGTATGTATGTATGCTTGATGCAATGGTTAGACCTGACAAGGCAGTAAACGAAGTTTGATATATTTTGAAGTCTGTTGGAAAGGCAATTTTACATGCATTTTTGCATATTTTGTTTAATAAATGAAAAGAGAAGGAAAGCATGATTCATGTAAACCGGACCCGAAAGGTTTTGGGAATGAAATTGTATAACATTTGAAATCTGCCAAAGCCATGTTTGTGTTATTTTCACCGTTTCAATGAACTTTAAAATACAAAGGGAAAACCATGGAGCGTGCTGATTGTGATGTGCGATAGCGATTCCCAGGTGGACTCGATGGCGCTATAAAGCAGGGTTATGAAATTTTCAAGTCTGGATGAACAATGTTCTGTGGATTTTTTCATGTATTGCAGCGTTCTCAGTGTAAACACATAGTGACTTTTTTTGAAGGATTCAATCTGCCAATAGACCCCTTCCATTACCAAATAGGTGGCATTCATCCTTGAGGGTGTTTAGCAATGATTGTTAACACTCAGAGACGAGATTTGAACGGACTATGGTAGGAAGATAGGGAGCCTGAGAGGGACAATGAATAGGCAGCATCGATTTGGCTTAAAAGCCACAGAACGACAGATAACAAGGGCTATTGAGTTGTTGACGGTGGCCAAGTTGCTATTGGTTGTTGAGGGTGCTATTGGAGCTGTTACTGAAGCTGAGCAAAAGCAGGAAGCACTGGGACAGCGATGCAGAAGCAAAGGATAGCCAAGGGAGTCACTTGGAGTTCATGTGAAAATCCAAGAGAGAGTTGTAACTTGATAGAAGGCAGAGTTAGAGCTAAGAGCCCGAACCAAAGCTAAAGAGCCAAAGTCAGAGCCAAGAGCCAAAACCAAGAGCCAAAGATCCAGAGCCAAGAGCCAGAGTCAGAGCCAAGAGCTAGAACCAGGGCCAAAGAGTCAGAGTTGAAGCTAAGAGCCAGAACCAAGAGCCAAAGAGCCAGAGCCAAGAGCCAAAGCCAATAGTTAGAGCTTCAAGAGTGAGGGGATAACATGGTGTCTAAAGCCACTATTTTGTGTAAACACAACAGGAGTTAAGCAAAGAGATTGTAAAAAATACTTATACCATAATCCCAGAGAGCCTAGTTGAGTTGAATAGAGCTCACAGAGATGTAGCCCAAGAGTTGTGGGTGAACTCTTAATTAATTTGTTGTCTTATGTGTTTGTTTTTATTGCTGGATTATTCATTGTTATATGAATTTATATATCATTTTAAGAACATTCACATATTAGCACAAACAACAGACTCTAAAACATATAATCAATTAAAAATAATTATCAACATACACTATATTATCAAGCATTTCTTATTTCCACATTGGTTAATCAAATAGACTTGGGACAATTCAAGCTTTGGAAGTGGGAGAGGTTCTTGTAAGCTAGACAAGAAGCCTAAGAGTCCATTTTCAGATCAGGTGGTATTGGAGCTTAAGATTAATTAACCACACCTTTAAGAAGTTTATATTAGAATGCTTGATTGACAGAGCAAAGACTGCTTGTCTAAAAGGTGTTTGAACAACAAGAGGCTGATTGTATGCTTGTTTTGTAGATTGACTATTTTCTAAGTTTGTAGAGGTGAAGGGAAAGCTATTGATAGCTTAGTCCAAGAAGGACAAGAAAGAGAAGGGCTGAAGGCACTCTTCTATCCCAAAGGACCTCAAGGTAATCCAAGGCACAAGAGGTTTGTTGCAAGAGGTTGCTTAAATAAGCTCTTTATTTATCTTGTTGAAGGTTTTTTGTTCATTGGCATAATGACAACTTATACAAGTGGGTCCTCAAATTCTGCTCTCTTCACGAGACTCTTTGATGAAGACATGAAGCAAGAATTGTCCACCATGATGAATATGGTGAGAGAAATGTATGAGGATGGACGGAAGAGCTAGAAAGCAGTTGAATTCCATGAAAGAAGAGAAGCAATTTCTTTCTAACAAATTGTAGGAAATGGAGAGGTGACTTCATATTGAAAATATGAACTTGAAAAGGATGCATGAGTTGGAGAAACAACTCTTTTTTGGCCAAGAAGCCTTAGTCAAGTACTAGCTTGAAGAAGAGGTAAGCTATTCCAGTTTGTCTTCAAATTCCTCTGAGAATGCTTATCTTGGTTCTTTTGAAAAACATACTAAAGGCATAGGTTCCAAGCTAATGTCTAAGATGGGCTATGAAAGAAAGGGCTTGGGAAAGCATGCACAAGGTATTGTTGAACCAATAATGGTTGAGGAAAGGCCTAAATATTTGGGTCTTGGCTATGGATAGTATTATGGAGAGAATTCCAAAGCTGTCATGAAAGCCATTGAAATAGTCCCAAGAAGGAATTTCATTTCATGTCCTCTACCTCAGAAGTGTGAAGGTTGTATCCAAGAGGAATACAATAGCTTGAAACATCAATTGTAGGATGCAGGTGTTCAGGAACACACACTTGAACCAACGAGTTGGGGAGACTCTAACATCCTTGAAGAGTTTGATGGTGTTCTAAAGGGAGCCACTTCTTCATTTGCTTCACCTCCTCATGAAGGCAATAAAGGTGAAAGAGGCAAGTAAAAATCTGGTTCTAATTATATCCCTTTTGATTTTACAAAGCATGATAAATTTCCACATAAGTATGGGGAAAGAGTTGCATGTTCCTTTTTTGGTTTGGATAACATGATGTTTCTAGATGTTGGAAGAGAATGGCCACATAAAGGAAACTTTTGAAGGAAAAGGAGCAAGCAGCCAAAGGTCCATTGGACAAGGAAAATCG
>APFE031529774.1:272880-320901 GCA_000404065.3 Pinus taeda | reverse complement strand
AAGCTGCAAAAAATCGATCTTTTCTTGTGCATTTTGCAAATAAGTTTGAATATCGGTGAGAAAATCCTTGCTGATTTTGACTGTATTATTCATAGTAGAGAGTATTAGATTGTCCACAAACTCTAATATTGCACTAATTGGAGCCATTTTTAATCCTCAAAAAATAGTAAAACAATAAGGAAAAGATGGACACCAATTGCTCTTTTATACTTCAAATCAATCAGCTTGCAATAGATTCAACACACAAAGAATGGTGATATCCGGAAAATAGTCTCCTCACTCAAAAAATGAATTTTCTTCAATTCACCTAAGAATTTAACTTCCAACAAAGCTACAAGAAATTTAGGCCTCAATAAGATATTTTCCTGTACCAGCCTTGAATCCAAGGGAACTTGTCCTGGAAACACTTCAATAAAAATCTCTGATATGAACAACCTTTAAGAAAATACACCAATTCGATCTATAATACCATGAAACTTGCTAATTAGGAATCAAATCAATACATATCTTCCTGTGATCTGTATGCCTTCTCCACTGCTACCAAACCATTTCACTGTTCTGCAAACTAGACAAGTCGCTCTCTATTGCTGAAGAGCAGCTTTCGTTTTCTGCCGAACGGGAGGAACTCCACGCTTTTACCCAAATCGCAATTACTGGAAAATTCACACTTTCCATTTTATATGCAGAAGCTATCTTTCAGATTATGATTATAAAACCATTTCACAATCAATCAATCTCTGTATATGAGAGTTTCCTTCTTCATGGCAAATTTAGAACTTCTGAAATCTTCAATCAAATCCAATGACTCAATTCATGCATATATGACTTGAACCCATGAAACAATGCGCCCATATTCCTTTCGACATTATATTAATCGACCCAACCAACACAAAACTCTGTATTTTCGACCCAATATCAATCATGTATATATTAGCAGATTAAATATTCAACTCGAATCTGTTCAAGAATAAACGCCCACCAGACACCTTGAATTCACATTCATATAACCCAATACAGCAATGGTCCCACAATGAACCAAACAACGTATGAATTCAACATTAATTGAATTTGATTAGAAGTTTATACAGCACACAGTGAAAACCAGAGTCACTATTGAAGCCGGTTGCCGAGTAAATGAGGATAGTGGTTTATGTGAAGTCCACGATTTCAAAACCTGCAGTTGGACTTCTGTCTACATGGATATATAACCATCACAGTTTTACAAAATCCTTTTAAAACACTTCCACGCTATTGCAAAGTAGAATTGTTTAAATATACAGAAAGGCAAACTGAAGTTGTTAACTGGTTGAATGCTTAGCAATCAAAGGAGTGTTAATTAAAAATCTGTATTGATTTTTCTTTGGGCATCGATTCTTTCAGTCAACCTAACAAAAATCCATTCAACTTTGAAATATGCGTTAAATACAATCAATCATCAAAAAACAGTAGACAACAGACCATAGCTTCTTGATATCCACACCCTGTATACATTTACATAGCTAGGATTTACATTTCATCCTTGGCAAGATGTAATGTATAAAATGTCTGGTGTAATAACGGGTTCGAAAGCCATATCGAACCGACTTCCATATGGTACTAGCTTAACAGACCAAGATATATACAGAACATGCATTACAAAAGGAGATGACGGGCATTAGATAGCTTTGAGCAGCTAACGGGCTTAGCACATATCACAGCTGCCAGGCACCTCCAAAAACTATCGACAATGTCCACAAGATTCTTGCCAAATTGACAGTCCAATCATCCTTTTTAACTAGATTTTAATTTTGTTCCAAATAAGCTGAATCACCCAATAAGGAGATTGCGTAGTTGCTTGGTTGGCAATCCAGTCGACCACTTTATTGCTGGCTCTCCCAACAGGAGAGAAGACAATATCCGTGTCCTATGCAGATCTCAAAACCCAATTTTCTTTGATACTTAAAACCATTGTAAGCTATTTGCTAATCCAATCATGATATCAATGAAAGTTTCGGATCACCTTTGAATTCAGTATCCATGTCCTGTGCAGGTTGCAAGCCCCAATCTGCTTTGTCCTTCAAACGAATGTGAGCTCTTTGCTTATCCATTCATGTTATCAATGAAAGTTTTGGATCATCCTTGAATTAAATGGATTGGAAATTCAAAGATTGACAGAGTTTGATACTGTTAAACACACAGTCAAAGGAACTCAACGGATACCATACGAACACATGGTCTTCACAGAGCACGCAGCAGGCCACCGGACTGTCAGGAGAGGAGTATTCGATGGGTATACCAAGCGTTACCCAGATTATTACACAGAGAATAATACAGTGACTCAGACAATTACGGGCTTAGAATAGCAAGGTTCTGACAGGGTAGGAGAAACAAAGAGTGCAGGAGCAACGGTGGTTAATGCAAAGCCGAGACAGTAATTGTATGGGCCATCATTTGTATGGTTAGCGCAGAGCGACTAGCGGAACCGATGGGGAGAGCGATAGGCTGAGCGTTAGACTGAGAATGGCAGGGAAGTTTTGCAGAGTTGATAGACTCTTAAAATACCCAGGCCTCTATTTTCAGATTGCTGGAATGTACGTTACATCCATAATAATAGCACTGACAATTATATGAATGTACATGACTTGCAGCTAAGAAAGGCCACAGAAAACAAGTGGCTCATATTTGAGCAGGGTAGGAGATCGCCTGCTCTGATACCATGTTAAACACACATGGGAGCAAGAACAATAGGAAAGATAAATCATGTGAGTTCATTCTTTATTAACAGGAGATATACATTTATAGTACATTGTTGTGACCCTTGGGATTCACATCCCAAGGTCTCTTGGACTCCTTTTGTCCATTCAGCTTCCACACTAACCCATTGAGGATTAGGTGTCCAACAATATGCATGCCATTAAAATGTCGTGTATTGAATTTTTGAGTTACCATAGCCAAAATATCTTCCAAACAATATGAAAATTCTATTGTAAGGGTGAGATCAAGCTAGGTCATCTAATCATAGAAGAAATTAAAAAGGAATTATTTGAGCCATTACATTTCGCATTCAATGACAATAGCCAAAATAAGGATTCTATCAAGGTCATAGACTGAAATCAAACAAAGGAAAATAATGCTTATATAGAATGCAAGTTCCATATCTTGGGAAGGCTTCAAGGATAAATAATAGCATTTTCAAAGTAGAAATAGGAAGTATATAAACAACATATGCACATCCAAAATTCCTAGAAGATGTAAAGCTAAGTTTGAAAATTATTTGTATGGTTGGTTTCAAAAATTGGTATATGAAACCTATGAATAATGGGTTGTAAATAACAAAGGAAAAATAAGCTATGATTTGGAAGATCAAAGAGCACACGTAACACCCATTGCAAACTAAACAAAAGAACTTCATACACACAAAAATGAAATAAATTGACATGTTTCTTGGTCTACCTCCATTTCATCATGACTAGGGTGTTTAGGCTATTTCCTTTCCATTAATTTCTAGGATTCAAATCCATGTTGTTAGAAAATGATTTCCAATACACTATGTGAGAAGGAAAAGCCATGTTACCTATATTAACTTTTATCCATGATGAAAAAGCACACAAAACCAACAAGGGAGAACCAATTTAAAGGATATACCCAATATACCAATCCTTCACACATAAACATTCAAATTGGGTAATGTTTGAACCAAACCGCAAAGAAGAAATCAAAACCCATATTAGGTATTGGGATGAAGGAAAAAATATTGAGGCCTAATAAATAATGTTGCAAACAAGGCCTAACCAAATTCTTAGGCACGACATTATTAAAATGTGAATAACAATTAAAACTTTCCACTGTCTTTCCCAATCCTATAGTTGGAAATTTCATTTTCACATTGAATAAACGTATTGCAAAATATCAAGGGAAGTTTTCTTAATCAAATATAACTACATCTAGATATTAAATTGGATTAGTTTCGTTCTATAGATAATAATTTTGTGGATTATTATAAACATTCAAGGCCATACAATTACATATTTATCACTGGATGAAAATAACGAATAACAAGTCATCATTGAAAGTGTAATATCCCTCAACTATCCAGCTAGTGTGATGTGCCTCATAGTGCTACTAATATTGTAATAACACAAAAACACACATGTATAACTAGAAAACCATAATAAATTGCATGAGAACCATAGAAAACATAAACAAGTTTGAGCACTCATTTCATAAAATCCATAGATTAGCTACAGACCTCATATTTTCCTCACAACTTTAGACGATGCTTCTCCAACTATCTGAGTAGTGGATCGCCTCCAAGCTGAGTTTATGACTACACAATGATAATGGATACCCAAGTTAGGTACATGTCCAATACAAAATATGAGTAGGGCCAAGTTACACAACCTAAGATGGTACACCCCCTTCTTTTCACCCATGATCTAGTGGTATATGCCACTACCCTTTGAGTGTTCACAACACATGCTCAATATGGATTTCTTAGAAAATTTTGGTTTGCATGAGTTCTAGATGATATCATAGGTCTCCAACTACCCTCTAGGCCCATATAAGAAAACTTGTCCCTACATTGCTCCCTAGAGGGCTACATCCTTCCCCAAGGTAGCCTAAGGACATGGATGCTCATAATTAAGACTTCTTTACAACTTTGTGTACTTAAATATTTCATTTTCTGATGAACTAGCATTAGTTTGTTTACCCATAGGTATCAAGATAGTGGCACCATATTCAAGAGTCAAATATCATGAGAAGAATATCATATTTATGAAATATGATTCCTATGTGAAGAAAGATGGAAAGAAAAATAAAAGAAAAAGGAAGAATATTTGATTTAAATTATTATGATTAATCTCATTAAAATTGTATGATTATTATATAGGTGAGAGGATGATATATATAATATAGATAGATTATGGTTGTGGAGCTAAAACTCCTAGGGACAAGGTCATAACGGTGACAGTCGAAACCAATGACATACATTGATCACCATGAGTTATGTTATGACAAATGTGTTGTGCTATTTAGAGTAAGCTAGCGGGATGCCTTGGCTGTAAGATTGCATAAGTCCCGAGACTCTTCCCATGTGAGGAAGCCTTGCTAATGAATGGACCGCTAGAGAGATTAGGTAGGTAAATAATTAGATTCTTGAACTTTTAAGGTGTGTGACTACAAGCAAGGGAAGACTTTAATGAATTATTTTTGAAATATCGATGTACTTACTCATTAAAAATATGAATGAATTAGGTGTGTCCAAGAAAACTATGATATGAGATTGTTACATATGGAAGTTATCTAGATGGGATCACTAAATTGTTTGTCGTCTATCTCAATTACTTAGTAGTGGAAAATGTGAAGGAATCGGCTCATAAGTAAATTCTAACTAGCAGGATCTAGTTTGAAAATAGGGGTTTGAAAGCTTCTGAGAAAAATTTGAGGAATTAAATGGAATTTAGGGGGGGTTGTGGGGGGCGGGGGGACATTGCCACCTTAGAAGAAAACATTTTTTTTTTCTATCACACCCATAGAGACGATTCCAATAGTGCAAGAATTTCCTCAATCAGTTTCCATATGAAAAAGTTACTCTGAAGTTAACCTTCCTATTTTTACCACCATAATTTGATTCTACCTCCCAAGAGGACAAGAAATGTCAAGTATGATGAAATTAATGTTGTAGAAAAACAATATTTCTATCTTATTTATGCTCTATCTACTGCCTCACCTCCAGATACTTTGGATCATTGGTCGATTGATAGTAGAGGCTCAAGGCACTTCACTGGATACAAGGATGCCCTCCAAAATTTGGTTGAAAAGAAAACATATCTAAAGATTATACTTGGAGATAATTCCACCTAACCCATGAACGGGATAGATACTATCACTCTTTACTTGTATCAGGATCAAACCATACATCTACAAGAAGTATTGCATATTTTTGATTTCAAAAATAATTTGGTGTCTATTTTTGTGATGGAAGATAAAGGCTTCAAGGTAGCATTCATTGATGTTAAGGTATGTATTTGGCATAAAAACCCAAAATATGAATTTACTCTTGGATTTAGGATTCATGCTCTCCATCACATTGGTGGCAGTCCTTTGGGAGATTTGGCAAGTGATACATCTCTTCAATGTGAATTATGGCACTGACAATTCTCCCACTTACATTACAAAGCCTTACCTAGGTGTGGTAAGGAGGATGGTTATGGGGATGCCCGAGCTCAACATGAACCATGAAGGAGTTTGCTAGGGTCATGCAACAAGGAAACATACAAAGGGACCATTCCCTTCTAGTGAAAGAAAGACTATTGATGTTCTTCAACAGGTCCATTCTAACTTATGTGGTATCTTTCTCTAAACCTCATTAGGAGGATACCTATACCATGCAATATTTCTGGATGACTTCTCACGCAAAAAATAGATCTATTTCTTGAAGAGAAAGGATGAATTATTTAAATGGTTTTGTTTTCTCAAACCTTTTGTCACAAATTAAATAGGGAAGAAGATCAAGACATTGAGGACCAGGAATGGAATCACATATGAATCAAATGAATTCCATATCTTTTGGAGAGATGTTGGCATTAAGAGGGAGACAACTGTCCAATACACTCCTGACCATAATCATGTTGCTGAAAGATAGAATCGAATGATTATGGAAGCCACATGTTCCATGATCTATGATCAAGGTCTACCAAAGTTCCTATGGCGAGAAGCTACCAACGTTCTCGTATATGTTTAAAATAGAAGTTCACATCAAGTGTTGTATTTCAAACCACCTAAGGAATTTTTCACTAGTAAGAAATCTGATTTTTCTCATTTTTGAATCTTTGGTTGTCTTGTGTATTTTTATGTGCCTAAAGATAAAAGGAATAAGTTATAAGCCTCCAGGAAGAAAGGTATATTCATTGGATACAACGAAAACTCAAAGGCATATAGAATCTATGTACTTCATCAAAGAGATGTGGAACTACGTCATGATATTACCTTTGATGAAGACATTGCTCTTGAGAAATCCATAGATTTCCCAATCTAAAGGAAGGATGATGATGATGATGCTACTAAAAAGCAAGATGAACCTTCGATAGATAAGCATATGCTCGATGTTGATAGTCTGATGGTTTCTATTGATACACCTCTTGGTGATCCCTATACCTTAAAGAAAATATCTATGGCTCAAGAACACTCTTAAAGATGCTAAAAATCATACTACTCTAAGAGGGGAATTTCGTGAATGCAAGAAGCCGAACTGGTATCAAGGTTACTTGGATTCCATGAGTACTATCATTCAAATTGAACCATGCACATTCGAAGAAGTCATAAAGCAACAAATATGGAAAGATGTGATGATGAGGAATATGAATCGATCATAAATAATGATGTTTAGAAAGTGGTTCCTAGACCCAAGGACAAGTCTATGATCACCTCAAAATGGCTTTACAAAATTAAATGGAGTTGATGGGAGTGCTGAAAAATACAAGGTCAGGTTCGTGTCTCATGGCTTATATCAAAAGGAAGGAGTGGACTATGATGAAATATTTTCATCGTTTTCTTAATATACCATTATACAATTTATTAGTGCTCTCATTGCTAACCAAGGATGGAGCCTTCATCAAATGGACGTCAAGACTCATTTCTTGCATGGCTTACTTAAGGAGAAAGTATACTTGGAAAAACTACAGGGGCTTGAAGTACAAGATAGAAGGACACATGTCTGTCGATTGAAGAAATCCCTCTATGGGTTGAAGAAGTCCCCTAAGGCTTGGTACAAAAGGATTGATAGTTATATTATGGAGTTGGGATTTACACGGAGCTATGTTGATCGAAACCTATACTTCAAGGTTGAAAAGGACATGCCTCTTATTTTGTTCCTTGATGTTGATGATCTCTTTTTGACTAGTGCAGACCCTCTCATTTATCAATGCAAGAGGGAGTTGAATATTGAGTTTGAGATGAAGGACCCAGGACAGATGCATTACTTCCAAGGCCTAGAGGTCTCACAAAATCTAGGTGATATTTTACTTTCTCAAGGAAAATAAATTGTCCAACGCTAGAGAGATGTGGTATGGTGGAATGCAAGTCCATGTCTACTCTGATCACTACAACAAAACCTTGTGATTAGCATCCCTTTTTTCTTCCTTTTTTGCGTCTAGAGCCCATTTTTGGTGTTATTTGTGTCCATTTATCAAATATGGTGCAAAAATTGATGTAAAGTTTGCACCAAGTTTTGCACCAAGTATTACATCAAGTTTAGCACCAAGTATTGTAATAGGTTTTGCACCATATTTTACACCAAGTTTTACGCCATGTTTTATGCCAAGTTTTGTGCCATCCTTTGCACCATGTTTTGCATCAAGTTTGGCACCTAATTTTGTTTCACCAACTTTTGCATCCTCTATTCCATCCACTTTTTGCGCCTACACTTGCATCAACTTTTGTATCATCTCTTGCATCCTCTTTTGCATCATTTTTTAAATATTAATTTTTTGCATCCATTTTTGCATATTTTTTGCAACCCCTTTGTGCCAAGTTTTGCATTGAGATTTGTGTCTAGTTTTGCCTCTAAGTTTTCATCTACTTTTGTTGCATTTACTTTTACGTCTTGTTTTACATCCATGTTTACGTCCTCTTTTTCATCTGTTATTGTGTCCACTATTGCATCCATTTTTCTTGTGCCATAATTTTCACCTAGTTTGACACCCCCCTTTGCACCCTTTTTTGCTTCTAAATTTGCATCCTCATATACATCTAGGTTTTCATTGACTTTTACATATATTTTTGCATCCCTTTTTATATCCACTTTTGCATCAAGATTTGCATCAAGTTTTGTGTCTCATATTGCATCAAATTTTGTTGCATCAACTTTTGCATCCTATTTTACATCCATTGTTGCACCCATGTTTACACCCACTTTTACATCTCTTTTTGCATCTTATTTTTAATCTTCATTTGAATATTTTTTTCATTTATCATTACATCCACTTTTGTTGTGACACAATTTGTGCCATGTTTTGTACTTACCTCCAATTTTGCATCCATCTTCGCATCCTCTTTTGCATAAAATATTGCATCTATTTTTGCATCCACTTTTGTGTTGGGTTTTGCATCTCATTTGTATCTTCTTTTGCATACTTCCATTGCATCCATATTTTTCATCCAAATTTGTTTCTCTTGTTGCACTAGTGTTTGCATCCACTTTTACATCCCTTATAAAATATTTCCTTGCATCTAAGTTTGCATCTTTTTTGTGTCTATTATTACATCCACTTTCTCATCGACTTTTGTTGTGCTATGATTTGTGCCATATTTTATGCCTATCATTACAACCCACATTTTATTCCACTTTGCATCCACATTTGCATCCTCTTTTTTGTCCAACTTTGCATCAAATATTGTTTATGTTTTTTGTGTCCCATTTTGAATCTACTTTTACATCCACTTTTGATTCGTCCAATTTTGCAACTAATTTTGTGTCCACTATTGCACCCATGTTTGGCCCATGTTTACATCCCTTTTCGCATGCAACTTTTCCTCCTTTTTGCATTCAAGTTTGTGTCCTTTTTTTTTTTTACATTTGTTGTTGTATCCACATTTGTTTCACCACAATTCACGCTAAGTTTTATGCCTACTATTGCTCTCATGTTTTCTTCCACTTTTTCATCCATGTTTGCATCCTATTTTGTGTTTAAGTTTGCATCAACTATTGCATCTACTTTTTCATCCACTTTTGTGTCAATTTTTCTATCTTGTTTTTCATCTACTTATGTTGTGTCCACTCTTCATCCAATTTTACGTCTATTTGTACCCCCATTTTTTGTTCACTTTTGTATCTCTTTTCCAACACACATCATATTTTGCATTGATGACATTTCTTATGACATTGAAAATTATGAACAACCGATGACAATGTCAATAATTATGACGATGTTGATAATGAAGATGATGACGATGACATGAATTGTGATTGTTATGATAATAACAATGATGATAAAGATGATGGGGGTTACAATGACAATGATGATGACGATGCTAATGACCTTGGCCATTCTTCCCAATTTTTAAATATTGTCATGGTCATAATCATAATCATTATCTTTGGAATCATCTTCCACGTCATCATAAAAAACAATAATGACATGAATGATGATTGTGATATTCATGATGAAGATGCCAACAATTATGATAAAAATTATATTAGTTATGATGATGGGGATGATGAAAATTATAATGACGATGATAATGGTAGTGATGATGATGATCATTGATCATCTCTAAAAAATAAGTTGTTATTTCTCTTTCATATATCATATGTCCTAAGAACCCTTTTTGAGCACTCGTAACATTTTTTGGGTTGATGATATTTCTTACGATACCTATAATTATGAATATTTGGCGACAATGTACATAATCATGATGATGATGATGATGATGAAGACATGAATGGTGATTATGACGATAATGAAATGATGAGAATAAGGAAGACGATTATGGTGATAATGAAGATGATGACCCTCCCTTTAAACTAGGGAGGTACTCATAATGAGACAAAAAATCACTGTCAAGTTGAAATATTCATATAAGAAAGGATATGGATTGATAAGAATCAATGATGATTTACATCATCATAGCCAACATTGTCAAAATAGCAAGGCCTTGACTAACAAGTTTATCCCTCCATTAGATCAGAGCACAATGTTGGAAGGCATAAATTTGTACACCACTGCCTCTCTAGGCACTTACCCGACCAGGATGTTCACTGGCTATGTCCTCAAATGATCATTTCCTAATCCACTATCATAATATTTGACACCAGGAAATGTCGATCCTCATGACCATTCTTATCTTGGATTAATGTACTTGACTTATGGCGGTTAGTCCTAGTAAAAGTACAAATTCTTAAAGAATATTGGTTCGAGATGTTTATCCAATCCACCATTCTCCCTACTGGTGTCTTTACTAGACTTACTACTGTTAGTCCTGGCCGTCGTACATGACACATGGATAACATGGTGTCTACCCTCACTCCCTCTCAACCAGAGAGGAGACATCCACAAGCATAAGCTTTTCTCAAGAATACCCATCATTTTCATAGCGAATAACATCATTAATTTTTTCTCATCACATGATGCCTTTATGATTAAGCATTCATATATTTGTGGCAAAATATTTCCCCTTTTTTCATTTTTGATGAAATAAAATCAAAAAGTGAAAGCCAAAATCATTAAAGATACACTATAATGATTTATCGAAGTCTAAACTCTAAGGTTGAAGTGAAAATTCATGTAAATGATATATCTATGAGTTGTGCCAAACTTATGAAAACCTTATTCCCTAAGTCCTATATATAAAAAAAATAAAAATAAAGAAAAATAAGGCCCATTGAATTGGTAAACCATGTATTCACTCCCTCTTTGGAAAACATATGAATATATACACTCCTAGTCACAATTATTCACATGTTTGTGATGGTTAATCATGAAGTCCTCTTTTCCCCTTGCATTTTCACTTCATCATTTAAGCACCTAATTGAGGATCTAGGGAATGTTTGTTGCCTAAGGGTTTCATGTCTACTCTTGGTTTACTTATGTCACACTACTGTCAATTTATGTGATAGAGTGAAATACATAAGTTTGTGGAGTTATTAGAACAATGTATTAAGTTATTCACCACGCACACAGGTATTACATCTCATTGATCCACATGTGTGGATTGGAGACTCATTGCTTGACAACTTTAATGGAGACTACTTTATGGCATTAATGGTATAGATTACAAAATATCTTGTTAAACATTGTGATTCATCCTTTCTTTTCCTCGAGACACTTGATAATATTGAAGTCACACCCAAAAATCCATGGAGATGGGGAGTATCAATTACTTGTGTTGGAAATAGAATTGAGAAATAGAGGTTTTCGATTTGTGATATTGGATTCATAGACATTGGATACATGTTAGTAGTCCTCAATGTCAATTAACTAAAATTGTATTGTCATACTGTGAAAAGAGGTAAACATATTGGTAACATTGACGTCCTAATCATTTCAAATGCTAAACATTCCACCCAAGTATCTCTAAGCATCAATCACTACTTGTTGGAAATTCCTCCCCCATTTGCTAATTATATGAGGTAGAACCTCACTTAATATTTTTGTTTCTTATATCAACATTATTGATGTGTGCTTTGCATGCCATTTTTCTTTTAGGAGTCTTTATTTTCCTTTACTATTGAGGCCCCTAATGTTCCATGAGACTATTTTCATCAACAATTTACACAGAAAGGAAGTATACTGTGACTAAAAAAAACATGTCTCAGGATTTAAGTGCTTGGACAATTCCACTTCACGACTCCTTCATTTTCTTAACCTGGGACTGAATGGTGAACTTGATGGCCTTAAGGGAAATTGACAAATGAAAATCTAAAAAAGAGGTGGCTTTTGACTTTATCACATACAATTTAATATACTAAAAAAATTATCCATAACAATTTCATCAATCAATGAATCATTAAAAAAAATATCCAAAACAATTTCATCAAGCAATGAATCATTGCATTATAAAATACAATCTATAAACCTTTTTGGAATGTTTTGCTAAACCATGCTAAAAAACCAACATATTTAATAATAATATTTAACAATAATATGGAAAATAACACATTTTGATAAATTAAATAACATGTTATCAAGCCTAAAAAATGTCACTAAAAAAAAACTATAAAGCATGCAACTAATGGAAGTGACCACTCAAGGCCACCATAAGACAATTAATCTATTAAGACAAAGATTAATGGGGAAATATATCTACAAAGGACAAAGGCAAACCTATTTTAACTTTATTGTTTTATTAGGTTCAAGATGAACATTTCAAGATATAATGAAGAACATAATTAGTTTTATTGCATTAAGAAAACCCAAGCACATTCTATAACTTAGCAAGGAAGAGATGTATAATACCCATCTCAGCGACACAATACATGAAATTAAGTTACTTTTTATATATAATTTAAACTACTATCATAAAATCACAAATTTAGCATGAACGGAATGTTTGAAATCCATTTTTATAAAAAAAAATATAATTTTTCTTATAGAAAAGAAATACGAAAAACTAAATATATTTTTTTAGAAAATAAAAAAATACTAAAATGAAATATATTAAAAAAAACTAAAACATAAGCAAACTAGAATTTGAATTTGACACTCTTGTTCACTTTGGAAACTCATATGGTGGAATGTGATCTCTTTATCCTCGTCTTTAGCTTTTCCCTAAAAAATAAAAGCATACAAAAGTGAGAAAGAGCCATAAAGCATGGGGAAGCTTTTTTGTAAGCACAAAAGCATCTAAAAAGTGGAAAAGGCCATTTTTATATGAGGAAACATTATTCACCCAAAATATTTTGCCCAAACTAAACTAATGAGGAATTTGGGAAATCTTCATAGCCTTCACATTCCTATATATTGGAGGCTTGGCCATTAAGAAAATGATGGGAATTCTTGTATTGTCATGCTGTTGAGATCTATCTTGAGAGGGAGAGTTTTGGAGCTAGGAGTTGGGGGAGGTGTTGCTGCAACTACATCTGATTGTTGTAACTTTTCCTCCAACTCCTTTATTAATATAGATCAGTTGTTCTTCCTTCCATATGTTTCTATTCATTCTTTACTTATTCTATTTAACTAATGAATGTATGGGATTTTGGTTTATATTTATTATTCAATAATTTTATATGTTTTTTGATAGGTTTCGATTATCAGAGATATTATGCTATGAAGGTTGCTTTATTCTCTCTCTTATGTGTAGGACCAAGATTTGAAGCTAGCTAGGAGCGCTTCCTAGATACACTAAAAACTCCAAGAAGACCTGCATGCGAGGACTCACACGAGAATTTCTTCTCTTTTTCTTAATCTATACTCTACATCTTGATATATTTCTTAATCTATACTCTACATCTTGATATACTAAAAATCCTGAGACTTAGAACAACCTTTCTCTTAATTGGTTTGTCCTAGGTTTCTGGGATAAACTGACAGGGTTTTATGTTCATATAATCATGCATTAAATCCTACAACAAGATGATATTTAGAAACTGTAATATATTTCAATACATAAATGAAATTATTAAAATTAACCAATAGAGAGGGTCATAAATGGAACTAAAAGTAAAACTCTAAACAAGAAGCCAAAAGTGGATGCAACCATGGATGCAAAATTGGTAGTGGAATTGGATGTTAAACTAGCCATGAAAACAAGATGCAAACAATGATACAAACAACGTTTCAAAGTAAAATTAAAAAAGGCTGCAACACTAGACACAAAGAAGGGAACAAAATAGGGAATATGAAAGGATACCAAATTTGGCGTAAACAAGGATGCAAAAATGGACACCAAAATGAGGATGTAAAGAATGGTGTAAAATTAGGATGCAAAAAGGATGTAAGAAAAGACACAAAATAAGATGCAAAATGAGACTAAAAAGGGTGAAACCAAGGATGTAAAAAATGATGCATAACTAATGAAAATTCAAACTAAAATCTAGGTGCAAAATGAGATGCAAATGTGGCAGAAAAAAGGATGCAAATTTGGATGCCAAAAAGGATGCAAAATTAGATACGAAAAATGATGCAAATTTGGACATAAAAAATGGTTTAAAATTGGATACAAAAGAAGAAAAAATGGTTTAAAATGGGCATAAAAATGGCTCAAATTTGGATGCAACATTTGATGTAAAATGAGGTGCAACATATCATTCAAAACTTGGTGCAAAAACAAATGCTAAAGTATACAAAAAAAATGGCTCAAAATTGAACGTAACAATAGACACAAAATGAGATGCAAAGGTGGACGCAACACATGGTTCAACATAGGATGCAAATTTAGATGCTCAAAAGGATGCAAGAAATGGTGTTAAAAATGATGCTAAATTGGATGCAACAAATGATGCAAAATTAGATGCAAAATATGGTGAAAAATAGGATGCAAAAAAGGGAGATAAATAAAACGCAAAAGTGGATACAAAAAATGGTGCAAAAGTGCATGCAAAATTTGGCACTAAATCAGATTCAACATATGGTGCAAAATTGGATGGAAAAAATGGTGTAAAAAAGGGCTAGCACAAAAATAGATGTAAAAATAAGTAAAAAATTAGAAGCAAAAAATGGCATAAGGCTAGATGGAAAAATTGGCACAAACTGGATGTAAAAAAAGGCACTAAATCAGATGCCAAAGATGGTGTAAAACTCATGCAAATTGCCACACAAAATTATAAGAAAAAAATGGTGCAAAAATAGATGCAAAAAATGGCACAAAACTGTTGTAAAACCAAATGCAGAAGACTCATTGCCACCATTAATTGCAAAAAGATACAACATCTTTTACCATGCAAGTTTGAGGTACTCCATTGGCTCAGACTGGGGACAATTTCTTGCTAGAAGGACAATGAGAACTATATGCCAATATCCTTGTTGGGCATGGAGTCAAATTCCTTGAATTTGTAAATCTGAAAATCTCCCTAAAACATTTTTTGTTGTAAGTCTTCTCTAGAACCTGTGAATTGAAGAAAAAAAAAAAAAACCCTCCAACAATAAAAGATTTTGATGCTCAAATTTTGAGCTTATTTATCTATAACTCCTACTTGTATGCAAGGTTGATCTCAATCAATTGTAATCAACATTCCAATGGTACCATTCCATCATTTGAGTGTTCGACCTTATGCTAAATCCTTGAACTTGAAAAACAGAAATAGGGAAGAACATGGCAAAGTAGAATTGATCCAAAAATGTTGATATTTAGTAAGAAAAAGAGACCATATATGAGAAGAACCTTATTCCTAAGCAGCCCAAAGAATCCACGTAGTTTGCTATAGGTTCATAAAATTTATGAAGGAAAATATAAACTTCATTTTCTATGAAATTTGTAGCAATTGGCTGATGAAAAAGTTCCACCAAAAATTTCCCGGTGTTGAGAAATCTAGGGTAGAGAGTTAGAGTATTTATTAACCTAACTTATCTGTAATCCTTGACATTTCCTTATGATTTATATTAGGAAATTTTCACTTTTATTTTATTTACTATTGTTCATCATTAATATAATCTCCAATAATAATATCACTATGCAAACAAAAGAACACCAGATGTAGGTTGCTAGCCAAGGCGAAAACCTCTCCTAGAGAGGAAAACCCACAAAAATTTCTTCTTATAGAATCAATTCAATGAATACTTCCAAGACCTTGAGACAAGACCAAAGCTTCCAAGGGATGGTCCAACCAAACCCAAAATGATATCTTTACAAATTTTGGACTGAGGAAACCCTAGGTTCTCTGACAAAATCACACATGTGGGAAGGCAAAAACATAAATTCGCTTCCTTTACTTCCTTGTTAGCTTCCTCAGAATTCTGCTCCTCTAATTAACCGAATTAAACCTTCACTTCTTTGCCAATATCAGAACCAATTCATTGGATGTGTGTGTCTTCAAATGAGAGCAAGCTTTCCTTCTATAGGCATCATGTGGGGTGAATTTGGCCTCTCTAGACCGACTTGAGAAAGGTTGGCTGACTCATCTCTTGGAGGCTTATAGACTTGACATAATATAATAATAATTTTATTTCATAATACATGAGCCCTCTAAGGGATAGTACATCATGATTTTGACTCTTTGACCTTTCACCAAGACCCCTATAATACTCAATGGGTGCTTTGACCTAAGAAAAAGTAACTATGGGCAAGAAACCCATTTCACAATAAATAATCCTCTTTTAGAAATATTTTCTTTTTCTTTTTTATTTTTGAAAAATACATCAATTACATCAAGTCATGACACATACAATTATGAATATCGACACTAGTTACATTTCAATAATCCCTCTTAACTAGGGAGGTATTCATAATTCACCATAGGAACAAGGACAATACTTTCATTATTCTCATAAAAAGAGTCTAATTGTTAAGCCATCTTAAGAATCAACATTATGATCAATATACAACCAACATTGTCAACATAGAAAGGCCTTGAATAACAAGCTCTATCTCATAATAGATCAGAGCACAATGTTGGGCAACTTTACGATGAACATTACACTACCTCTCAAGGCACATACCCCATCTAAACATTCCCAAGGTATGTCCTTCTAGGACCGTTCCCATCTTGGATTAACACATCCTCATGGAATTTCCTTTTCGACCACTCTTGTCTTAGATACCCTATTAGATCCTTAAAGAGTGTCGATCACCATACTACTTTCTATATTGGATTCCAAATCCTTAAGGAGTATCTATCTCAAATGCTTACCAAATCCCGTTGACCCAATTCTCTCATTGTGACCTTCGCTAAGACTTATGGTTTTTAGTCCTAGTCTAGTGCATGACACGTGAAGTAGAGAATCATATTTGTCACTACCTCTTAACTAGGGAGAAGTGTCCATCACCAGCTACTATGATAGTAGCTCTCACAGCTCTATCTTCATCATCACACGTGCGATCTTTCTTTGAACATCACAAAGCCATCTATATACAAAATCATCATCAAGATAAGGTCCACCATCACTTTGCACATCATCTATTTGCATCTACTACATCTTCACGAACCAATTATCATAGAGCTCAAACATGGTTCCCTCTAAATATCAAGAAAGTGATCTATAAGAACATGATCATTGAGCCATATGAAACCTGCAATTATATCAGTTATCGTGGTGTGCATAAGCTCCTTCAGTTTAAGCGCCTAGGAAACAACATAATGGAATCACATCATGACTGTCACACATTGTACATATAGTAGGATCATGTAGAGGGTATCGTTGCATCATCAACATCATGGTCTTCCTTCAATCATCATTAGAGTCTACAATGTAATATCATGTTGCATCCATTCATCTAATCCTTCATTTCATCTCATTATGCTGGAACTAAAATAGCAAGCTCCTAAGATACCTGCTCCAAAAAGATTTTGAATAGACAATAGTGGTGATATCATCATGGTAATTCTTCCTATAATGAATCACTCCACGAAATAACAAGGGGGGATTCATACATGATCCTTACATAACATTATTTAGCTTGCAACATAATCTTTTAATACCAGCTAGATGACTGCCAGAACATACATCTGAAAATATTTGAATGCTACATGCTACAAACCATGCATGCATTATACTAATGCAACTACATGCCCTACTTTAACTATACAAAGTATAAATAAGATGGAGTTTATTTAGAATAATATATCCCTAGGATCCTCTTCCTTTTCCTTCTTCTTCTTAGGTTCCTTAACCTCTTCAGTTGCATGTGCTCCATCCTTCCGCTGTGTACCTTTCTTTTGATTAGGGTCTTTGGTTGGCTTCGGGAAATTACTTATGTAATGACCAAGCTCATTACACTTGAAGCATATTACATTCTCTATGTCTTTCTTCTTCTTTGGATGACAATCCCATCCAAATTTCATTTTGCTCAATGTGTTAATTCTAGCTTCATATGCTTGGGAGTTACCAAGAGGATCAATTTCCTCTTGGATTTCAATCGGGATTCTTTCATCACACATTGATACCATAACTCATCAAGATTGGAAGTCTTCTTTTTCGAGTAATGCTAGTCACAAATGAACTCCATTCTTGAGGCAAAGAATTGAGGATTATTTTCATCATTTTTGTATCAGAAATTGTTTCACCAAGGGATTTTAACTGATCTCTCAATTGAGAAATATTTACTAGTTGAGTTGCAATGTCTTCTTCAAATGGAATTATGGTCTTTTAAAACCTACTGGTCAAGGCTATTTTCTGACCTGAGGTGTTCACATAGTATAAATTGTTCAACCTGTCCTATATGTCACCTACATTATTTAGCGTTGCCACAAAATGTAAAAGGTGATCCTTGATTGATTCAATCAAGATCCTTTGGGATCTTATTTCACTTTTTTAGTACTTGTTCCATTCATCCACACTATTCTTATCTTGTTCTATAGCCTTTCCTTGAATAATCTTCATGACATCGTTCTCTATGAGTATGAGGTTAGTCCTCTTCTTCAACCCTTGGTAGTTAAAGTTTCCCACAAGTTTGTTTCTCTTCAAAGACATGATGGATACTTGAGTCACAAACTAAAGATTTCTCTGTTTATGTGTGTGAAATGAAATTTCTGAAAGTCCTCCAAAAAAGTATAGAACTTATAAAAGTTGGAAAAATCTCTAGGATTTCTAAAATATGTAAAAGCTCTAGAAACGTGTGGTAGTTAGGATAGGATTAGTTTTGGAAATATGAAAAGTGTCATAAACAGTAAGATTTGTCAAATTTTCCCTTATACAAGTCCAATAGATCTTAACTTAGTGGATTTAAACCCATGAGTTTCATTGAATGTAATATTTGTATATATTAATCATGAAATGTATAATGAAAAAAAGTGTGTGAGAGTATGGCGGGAGGTGTGGAGTATGTGTAAATATTTTGGTCTTAATGAAATATATATGACTTTTTGAGTCTAATTTTTGTGTGGTGTTAGCCCCCTAATTTTCTCTCTTTTTTCCATTTTCCCCTTCCTAAATCATAACCATTTACTATTGTTTTACCTCTTTTATACACCCTCATCTTGCACCAGTCCAAGCACGGTGACATATTTCGTATAAACTTTATTTTTCATACTTTTAATTTAACTTAGCATTAATTAATCATTTATTACATGATTTCTTACTTTTAATCACTCTTTGTAACTTATCGATGTCTTCAATGTTTATTTGGTAGTTGGAGTACTTACCATGACCACTGATCCTAGTGCAGGATCCGATCTTGCACCATTGCCAGCATAGCAAATCCTTGCAGCAAATTCAAACCTCCTTGATCACCGCCTCGTTTTGAGCAGATTCAACCACGATAGCAAGATCGATCCAAAGGCATCCGAGATCGAATCTGTGAAGGACAAAAGCTGGAGATTGGCTACGACCAATTTTGCTAACTATCTAATTTTGAACGCCGAAAAGCTAAATTTTGCGTTTGGTTATGTAATTGGTTGAATGATATATTTTGGCCTTTGGCCAAAGATCTATATAATGTAGAATGTAAATAGGACTAAAAGGGAAGTTTTGGATAGTAGAAGAGAATAGAGACATAACGAGAGAGGCGGTAACAGGTTGTTGTATTTTGTTATCACCTGAATTTGGGCTGGATGATGTATTAATGTATGTACTTGCCTAAGTGAATTAATAAAAGGGAGCTTTGCCTCATGTTTCACAAATTGCGTTTCTGTATTTGAGCTGATGAATTGATTAAGGTACTGAGCAGCGTTTTTATTTAAAGGGGAAACGCGCTGGTTGGCTAGGGCCCAGCCAACCCAATACGTTTAACCCATTTCCTGTTTTCTTGTAATTTGTGTTTACATTGTCAAGTGTGATTTAATTTTAAGCACATGCATTCTTGTCTAAGTGAAAGAGGATCTGTTGTGTGAAGTAGATAAATTCCCTTTCATGCACTTGATTTCAGATTGTTTTTCCTCCGCCTGGTCCAAGCAGGAGAAATAACCCTGCACCAGTGCACGTTGGTGTGATATCTCCTTTTCTACAATTCTGTTTGATTGGTTTTCCCCGCCTGGTCCAAGCAGGAGAAATGAACCTGCACTAGTGCACGTTGGTGTTATGCAACAATCCTTCTTAGTCTACTTATTGCAATCTTCTTTCTTTCATTAAATGCTTATGACAAGATAAATGTATATTGATTTTTTCTTTATTCCTACACTTTGTTAAGATCAGAAACATTCACTTTTTATGTGTGCAATTTGATTTAACAGTATAATAGCACTTGCAATAATTAAGCACTCATTTTAAGAATTAAATGTTAAGTTCAGGAAGCTCTGATTCGGTGCAAGAACTAGTTTCTTGCCACGGGATCTGAGTGCTTTGAACCTGGAAATGTTCAAGTCCTTGCAAGAAGTAAAAAGCCTTAGTAAAGACACCATTTATACCTTCTGCATAAATCTCTGTTCTTGCACTAGTGCAAGAAGACTGCGATAGTACAGGACATATTAATGCAAGAAGGAAATTTCTAAAGGAGTAGGTTTAAGGGCCCATCTGATGAGATTGCTAAGTGTCTCTGCTAAAGAAAAACACACACTCAGTAGTTAAACAATAATTAGCTAGAGTGATTTCCCTTTATGTTTAATTCCCTCTTGAAAATGCATTCTTCCTTGTTCCAATCTTAGATTATTTTGATGGTCCAAGTTGCCTTTTTCTCTTTTTAATTTGATTCTGCAATCTTTCCTTTAAAGAAAGTAGGGATTTATATTAGGAAGTTTCGTACCATCTCTGGCATTGCTTGTGCTTCGTCTCTAAGTTTACGGATCCCTTGGGTTGACAAATTAAGTGTTGAGGAGTTTGCTTAAGTGTAATTCCTGCACCCAACATTTTGGTGGCGTTGTCGAGGAGGTGATTTGATTTGGTAAGAATTTTCTGATTATACAATAAAAGTAATTTTTCCTTTATTTTTGCAGTATTGTTAGGAAAATATTCTTCGAAGGAATTTTGCTGGTGTTAATTGATTTCTGAGAGCATTTTTCATTAGAAGTTGTTTGTTATTTTTATTTCTTTTTCGAAATGAATGCCTAGAAAAGTAAGGGTTTGAAGCCCACCAAGGGCCGAAAGAATTCTGAAAACAATTCTCATATTGGGTCTCCTTCTGTAAGCAGGAAGCCCAATCCAATTCAAACCCATCACGTAGGAGCAGTCCACCTGGATTCTGGTGACAACAGCCTAGGTGTGGTTCAGCCTGTTGAGAGTGGTTCAAGTAAAATGGAAACAATGGTGAACCATGAAGATCATGTGAAAGGGACTAGTGAAAACCAGGTAAGTAGAGAACAATCCAATTTTGTGTTTCCAATTGTGGATCCTGATACTGTGGCGCAAATGAAGAATATTCCACCATCATCTCTCCCTCCTTTCCATGGTAAAGTTCATGAAAATCCTGACTCTTTTCTATTCAAGTTTGATAGTCTGTGTAGAAGTTATGATTATTCAACTAATGCTCAAAACTTAAGATTATTTCCTGTTACTCTCAAGGACTCAGCTCTACGCTATTTTATGGGGTTAGGAGGAAACACTATAACCTCTTGGGATTAGATGAAGAGAGTATTTTTGTCTAAATATCAAGAATATTGCAAAACTCGGGACATGCAGGATGAGATTTTTACAATCATACAGGATGATGATGAAACTCTTCAAGATTACCTAGAAAGATTTCTGTATATTTTACAAAGGTTGAAACTTAAGTTTGATCCTAGTACTATCAGAACCTTGTTCTTAAGAGGACTTACTAATAATGCTAGAAATAATTTAAATTTGTTAAGACAAGGTGATATTTCTCAGCAAACTTTTGAACAAGTTTGTGAATTGTGTAGGAAATTTTCAAGAAATCAGTATAGATCCGGTAGAGTAACTCGAAATATAAATAGAAAAACTAAATCTACTGATGCTATGATTATTGGACTAGAAAATAAAATGGAAAACATGAAAATTGATATAATGAATATTGTTACCAAATAGTTGGACTCTTTAAAATTTAAGCAAAAACTCATGAAGGAACAAGAGTCATTATGTATTTTCTATCCTAAATGTAGAGACAAGCATCCTCCTAAGAGTGTCCTCTTAATTTGAAAGAAACTAATAAGTGTGCTATTTGTGCAGAAGACCATGTCATAGAAAAATGTCCCTTTATACCAAGACTTAAAGATGTATTTACAGGGGGATAGCCTGAAGCTGAATACTTGTATGCTATGGGAGCAAGAAGGAATTGGCCTCAGGTAGGTGCATGTATGGCTCCTGAATTTTCTCCACACTATTTTTGTTATAATTCACATGCATATTCTTATCCTAACACTAATCAGCAGTGGCAATATGAGAATCAATATCAGCATGGGAAACCTTCTTAACCATGGCAACAAGGTTGGAGAGGGCCAACTCATTCTTCATATTCCTACCAACCACCTATGCAGTCATATCCATCTACACATACACCTTATTCAATGCCTCAACTTCCAAGTCAGTCTACTCCATCGTTTCCTTTACCTCCACCTTTTCGACCTCCTCAGTTTCTTGCTCAACCTATGCCTAATCCTAACAATAATAAAGTAGTGCAAATGATCTATGTAACAAACCCACCTTTACCATTCGAGTACCAGTCTATTCCAGTTGGGGTTCATGATATTCAATTAAGATCAGGAAGGACTGTAACATCAGAAAATCAGAAGCAACTTATAATGATTGTTGAAAAGAAAGGAGAAGAGGAAATTCTTAACCATTCTCCGAAAGCTGTCACTAAGTATCCCTTACCTTCTAAATCCTTTCCATCTTCTTCCAACCAACCTCCCTTCCCAGAGAGGCTAGTAATGGAAAGAAGTGAGCCTATTTCTAAGACTAGCTTGGCATCAGAGCTTCATAATCTTTTCATTAAGATACCTTTGCTTCAAGCCATCAAAGAGATACCCATTTGTACCAAGATTATTAAGGAACTCTGTCTCAAAAAACCAGGAAGGAAGAGATTGGAACCCCAAACCATTCAATTTATTGGTAGGGCAGCAGAGTTGAAGATGGGATGTGTGTCTATGGAAAAATATATTGATCCCAGAAACCCTGTTGTCTCAGTTCAAATTGGTAATGTCCTTGTCTCTAATGTTCTTATAGACCTGGGGGCAGCCATTAATGTCATGACTAAGCAAACCATGGATCAACTTTGGTTATCTCATCTTCCCCTACTCCCACTGTGCTTGAATTAGCAGATAGATCTAAAATTAAGCAAGAAGGAGTATTGGATGATGTGATCATCTCATTAGATTCTTGGGAATATCCTGTTGATTTCATTGTTATTTAGCCAAAGAACCCAGTAGGAGGACATCCCTTGATCTTGGGTCAACCATGGCTTGTTACAGCTGATGCATATATTGGATGTTGTTCCGATGATATGTAAATTTTGTATGGAGATTCTAGGAAGAAAGTTACCTTATACCCCCCTGGCAGATCCATTCAGGACCTTAGAGATACTTTATGGTTGGATCAAAGCAGTGATGAGGAGACTCAACCCATTTCCCTTATCCATCATTATACTAGGTCTTCACAAGAAGATGCGATTCAAGATTTCCTAAATAATCTAGACACTATGCCTAATTTTGAGCCATTGAGCCAGATTTTCAGCTTATATTTTCAAGATAATCATGATTCTTATTCGTCTATACCATTGCATTTCACCACTCCCTTGATTACTCCTGAGATTGATACTACTCTTGTTGAGATTAGACCTAGTAAATCCTTGCATATTAGTTCAGATTTAGACTCATCTAAGCAAAAGCAGCTTGTGAATTTGTTGCAAAAACATCTTAGTGCCTTTGCTTGGGGCTATGAAGATATGAAGGGTATTCCCCCTGAAACTTGTACACATCATATCTATATTCAGGAAGGAACCTCACCTGTCCGACAACCCCAAAGGCGAAAGAATACAGATCTACGAGATATTGTGAAGGAAGAAGTACAAAAACTCTTGGATGCCGGGTTTATCCATCCTATTTCCGACAGTTAGTGGGTCTCTCCATTGGTGCTAGTACCTAATAAAGATGGAAGATGGCGTATTTATCGAGAATTAAACAAAGCCACTCTCAAGGATTATTTCCCTCACTTTCATTGACTAGGTGTTTGATACCCTTGCAGGAAAGAAATATTATTCCTTTTTGGATGGCTTTAGTGGTTATACCCAAATACAGATTGCACCCGAAGATCAGGATAAAACTACTTTTACATGTCCATGGGGTACATTTGCTTATAAAGTGCTTCCCTTTGGTTTAGTTAATGCCTCAGCTACCTTGCAAAGGGAAGTCTTGGCCATTTTTGCTAATCTAGAATTTCTAGAAATTTATATGGATGACTTTTCTATGTTTGGTGATTCTTTTCAGGAAGCTCTAAAAAATTTGGAGAAAGTACTTCTTCATTGTCAGGAATTCCATCTCGCCTTGAGTGATAAGAAATGTAGATTAATGTGCAAAGCAAGAGTGGTACTTGGCCATTTGATTTCTAGTAAAGGTATCCCCGTTGATCCCTCAAAGATTGAAATCATTCTGCATCTTCCTGCACCCAAAAGTCAAAGGGAAGTAAGAGGTTTTTTAGGACATGTTGGTTACTATGGAAGACTCATTAAATTTTTTTCTAAGATAGCTGCCCCTCTTTTCCGACTTCTAGCTAAGGATAGTGATTTTTCTTGGACCACAGCTTGCCAATAGTCTTTTGAAACATTGAAGGAAAAGTTAGTACAGGCACCTGTTTTGAGAGGTCCTAACTGGTCCCTGCCTTGTCACATTTCATTTGATGCTTCAAATTGGCTATTGGTGCAACTTTAGGACAAGAGGAAAATAAGCAATCCTATGCTATTTATTATATTAGTAAGAATTTGTCTTCTGCTAAATTAAATTAGACAATTACAGAGAAATAAATTTTAGTTGTAATTTTTGCAATAATAAGTTAAGGCATTATATTATAGGATATGAAGTATTTGTACATACTGATCATTACACAATTAAATATTTGATGAACAAACCATTGACTAGTGGTAGAGTGACTAGGTGGTTACTATTGTTGATAGACCAGGAAAATCTAATGTTGTAGCAGATTTTCTTTTTAGATTAGATAATCTTGGTGAAGCAACTCCTGTTAATGATGATTTTCCGGATGAACATCTTTTTGCTATGTCAACAGATTCTTCATGGTTTGCTGACATTGCTAATTAGTTGGTTACTGGGAAAACACCACCCCACTTGTCCACTCGTGAAAAGTGGAATATTATTCAGAAAAGTGCTGCATACTCCTGGATTTAGGGAGATCTCTTTTACACTGGTCCAGATCTGATTATCCGTAGGTGTGTAAGAGAGGATGAAGTGTTTGACATATTGAAATATGCTCATGATGAACCTTGTGGAGGCCACTTCACTGATAAGCGGACTGCATATAAAGTATTGCGTGCTGGTTACTTTTGGCCTTCCTTGTTTAAGGATGCCAAACAGTATGTTAGGCGATGTGATAGTTGTCAATGAGTGGGCCAGCCTAATCAAACCAATGAAATGCCTTTATGCCCCCAAGTTATGATTGAGCCATTTGAAAAATGGGTTATTGATTGTATAAGGCCAATAAATCCAACGTCATTAAGTAAAAAGCATATTTTGGTTTGTACAGATTTTGTTACAAAATGGGTAGAACCTAAAGTTGTTTCCTTTGCTACAGAAAAAGTTGTTGTTGATTTTCTTTTTACTGAAATCTTTACTAGATTTCGTGTGCCTAGAGAAATTATTTCTGACAATGGTTTGCAGTTTATTTCTAATCTAGTACAGGGTGTGATGGAGCAATACAATATCTGGCACAGGAAATCCATGCTGTATCACCCGCAAGAAAATGGCTAGGTGGAATCCACAAACAAAGTGATCGAGTCCATTCTTACAAAGACAGTAAATATGCATCGGAAAGACTGGGATGAAAGATTACTAGAAGCTTTGTGGGCATACAGAACCACTTGGAGAAATAGCACGGGACATACACCATATGAGCTAGTATATGGCAAACAGGTTCTGTTACCAATTGAATTCCAGATCAAAACTTTCAGAACTACAGTTCAATTAGGACTAGATCTCTCTGAGGCACAACAACAATGTCTTGTCTAATTAAATGAGTTAGATGAATTTCATAGGGATGTCATTCAACAAAACATCCTAATTCAGTAGCAACACAAAAGGTGGCATGACAAGTCTCTTCAGAAAAAGCAATTCCAACCAGGTGATTGGGTGCTCCTTTATGATTCTAGATTTAAAATTTTTAAAGGGAAATTGCATACATGTTGGATGGGACCTTATGAAGTGATCCGTGTATTTGAGAATGGAGCAGTAGAAGTTAAAACTATTGATGGACAAAATTCAGTATTATTGATAAACGAAAACAGTTTAAAGAAGTATTTTCAGCCACTTGATAGGAAAGATTTTACACAACAAGTCCAATAGAAATTCGTGATGGTAGTGGTGAATGGTAATACCAACCTTTTGAAAACATGAATTCTTCTTCTTCTTAAAAAAAATAAAAAATAAAAAAATAAATTACTATACAATTTTTTTTGTGAAAGTAAAGAAAAAATATTTTCCTGTAATTATGAAAATCAGTTCATTGACATGATTGCAGAAGGATCAACCTAAAAACCAGCTTGCAGGTAGGAAGATCAAAAATTTCTTATAAAAAGAGAATTTTGCTTGATCTTTAGATATGCTAGCGACCACCAAGTAAAAGCAGGTTCAATAGAACCAACCTTTATACAATTGGGGTAATTAGCATGGATATTTTTATTCAAGCAACACTTAATTTGTGCTGCAGTTATTTTTCTTGCACCAGTGCAGGAAAATCTTCTAGAAAATTTTCTTCCTTTATTCATATTCCACTTTCGTAATATTCCCTCAGTTTTCTTCTTCAATCCCAGAATGATTAACCTTCCCATATTCTTCTGTATCTACCCTGTCTGTTTCGTAAAAATCCCACTTTACCCTTGATTTTTTTCCCTATCCCACTTTTGTTTATCCCCTCTTGTGGTACTATTCCTGGAATCCCTGTAACATAATTCCTTCCCATTTTGAAATTTCCCTTTTCCCACTTTTTTGTTCCCTCATGAATTCATTGCAAGATCTCGTACACAAAGAGAAAAAGGATATGCTCTGAAGCATCAAGAAAGGGCAAAGCAAATTTCCAATATAAGTTGAGGAAGCCATGTTGGAAGTCCAACCTATATTTTACTTAAATTCTCTGATCTTTTTTCAGATATTATGCTTTCATTAGTGCAAGCATGTCGTCCTATATAATAATGCAAGCAAAATGGTACTAGTAGAATAGCATTGTTTAAGTTGTGCAAGCAAACTAGTGAAAGCATTCACCCTGTCAGAAACATAGTACAATTTGTTCTTTTCATAGCATACGTCATAGGGAAGTGGTCATCATGAAAGTTGATAAGAAGTCCTTTCACTTAGTCGATGAGTACTTGTGCTATCATATTAACTGGGAGAAAATTATTTAAAGTACAAGGTGTTTTTAAGTTAAGAATCATGATCATTTTGTAATGAATGATAAGTTCTTTTTTTGAATTATGAAGAAGTGTGGAAGTGTTTAACTGTTGCTTAGATATAGTTGCCCCTTTCCACCAAAATCCTAGATGTCCTTCACTCATAATGATTACCTCACCTAGCCGTTAAAACGCTGCCGCAAGTACCAATCCGACATGATCTAAAATATGCCACGCATTCAGGACTATTTCAGTGGAATGAATGGGTGATAAGATGGAAGGGATGGTGGATGGTTGGATCCCTATCTATAAGAACCTATTTTCCCGGTGTTGCATGTAAATTCTTGATTGTTCATAACCATTAAGCAGCGATGTTTCCTATTCGAAGCGAACCTTTGTCTCTTAGTAGGGTAGAATAGACTGTTGAGTATTGCAATAGTCTTGCACTATTGCGAGACTCGAGATTTCTTCAATTCTTACAAAAGTTTGAAGGGCACAATAGTGAAGTGGCCTTACAGTTTTCCAAAAGTTTAAAAAATGGCTGAGTAAAAATTGGGCCTCTAAAATTTGAGGTTACAGAAGAGTTTATAGTAGCAACGACAAGCTTGGAAAATATTGGTGAACAGTGGTTTAAAAATCAGAAACTATAAAGGAAGTGATGATAGCATTTCGTCATCAATAAGAAGATGAAGGTAGATTGGAAGGAAGGAATTCCATGTAGTGCCTTGGTGGGATAATGGCAGGAACTCCTTTTCATCCTATAGAAATTCGTAACGTATGAGGGAAGGTACTCTTGCACTTTTGTGTACCATTTTAGGATGTTGCAGCATTTCAAAGCCGCCCGACACATCCGATGGAGGATGAATTTCCCCTATTTTTTGCTTAAGAGCTTGGAAAAAACGGCCAAGGGTGTGTGGGACGGACGGGCAGACCAGGCCGACAAGAAGTTATATCACCACAACCTAATAAATATTTTGGTCTAGAAACAATTAGAAGTTAAATGCATGACCTGGGAGGTGTTGTTAAAATAGCTACATAAAAAGACAGTTGCTGGGAAGGAGATAGAGGACCCTGCTAGCACAAGCAAGGGTCTGAGTAAGAATGTAAAGGGGATTCCTTCTTGCACTAGTGCAAAAAGGAAACAAATTGAAAAATAAATAGAAGAAAGGGCCCCATATCTAAATAATAAGACAACTAGTGCACCTGTTGAAGAGACTCCTTCTACGCCACCAGTACAGGCACAGACCCTCGAAGAAGACAACTTATCAGTCCTTGCGGACGCAACAAAATTTGTAGATGTCAAAGATGACACTTTGTTGGCCGATTTCATTAAAAGGCCCCAGAAAAAGAATGAATAATATGGTGCAAGCAAAGAACCATAGTCCCCATAGGACATTGAATCCCGTTCTGCCCCAGTGCAAGAAGAAGAACCAAAAGAAGAAGAATTTCTTAATGTAACCATGAGGGATACTGAGGTCCTTGAGGAAGACACAACCCCTATTGAGATAGAAGAAGAAGAAGATTTGGTAACTCCTGCTACTCGGATAGTTGAACTAGAGCTTCAAGTGCAGAACTTAGAACATCTCATAGCTAAAGCGCAGGAGGATAAAGAACATAGTAAAGAAGAATTAACTGTGGAGATCCAGAAAAAGAAAAGAGAAGTTAGATTTTGGAAGTACCGAGCTGCGCAATGTTTCGAGCGACTTAAAAAGGTGACAAAGAAACTAAAGAACATCAGAAAGAAGAAGTTTGAATAATTGCAGGCCGATGTTAGTATGTCAAAGTGGGATTGAGCTGGAATGCTCAAAGTTTTGAACGTTTTTTGCAAAGGTAAAGAGTTGTGTGAGGACACACAACAACTTAGGGATGGGAGGATGTTAGCCCCCTAATTTGCTCTCTTTTTGTCATTTTCCCCTTTCTAAACCATAACCATTTACCGTTGTTTTACGTCTTTTATACACCCTCATCTTGCACCAGTCCAAGCACGGTGACATATTTCGATAAACTTTATTTTTCATACTTTCAATTTAACTTAGCATTAATTAATCATTTATTACGTGATTTCTTACTTTTAATCACTCTTTGTAACTTATCGATATCTCCAATGTTTATTTGGTAGTTAGAGTACTTACCGTGACCGCTGATCCTAGTGCAGGATCAGATCTTGCACCATTGCCAACACAACAAATCCTTGCAGCAAATCCAAACCTCCTTGATCACCGCCTCGTTTTGAGTAGATTCAACCACTACAGCAAGGTCAATCCAAAGGCGGCCAAGATCGAATCTGTGAAGGACGAAAGCTGGAGATTGGCTATAGCCAATTTTGCTAACTATCTAATTTTGAAGGCCGAAAAGCTAAATTCTGCGTTTGGTTATGTAATCGATTGAATGATCTATTTTGGCTTTTGGCCAAAGATCTATATAATGTAGAATGTAAATAGGACTAAAAGGGAAGTTTTGGATAGTAGAAGAGAACAGAGACACAACCAGAGAGGCAGTAACAGGTTGTTGTATTTTGTTATCGTCCGAATCTGGGCTAGACGATGTATTAATGTATGTACTTGCCTCAGTGAATTAATAAAAGGGAGCTTTGCCTCATGTTTCACAAATTGCGTTTCTGTATTTGAGATGATGAATTGATTAAGGTATTGAGCAACATTTTTATTTAAAGGGGAAATGCATTGGTTGGCTAGGGCCCAGCCAATCCAGCACGTTTACCCCATTTCCCATTTTCCTGTAATTTGTGCTTACATTGTCAAGTGTGACTTAATTTTAAGCACATGAATTCCTGTCTGAGTGAAAGCAGATCCATTGTGTGAAGTAGATAAATTCCCTTTCCTGCACTTGATTTTAGATTGGTTTTCCTCCACCTGGTCCAAGAAGAAGAAATAACCCTGCACTAGTGCACGTTGGTGTGATATCTCTTTTTTTGCAATTCTGTTTCATTGGTTGTCCCTGCCTGGTCCAAGCAGGAGAAATGAACTTACACCAGTGCACATTGGTGTGATGCAGCAAGCCTTCTTAGTCTACTTCCTGCAATCTTCATTCTTTCATTAAATGCTTATGACAAGATAAATGTATATTGATTGTTTCTTTATTCCTGCACTCTGTTAAGATTAGAAACATTCACTTTTTATGTGTGCAATTTGATTTAACAGTACAATAACACTTGCAATAATTAAGCACTCATTTTAAGAATTAAATGCTAAGTGCAAGAAGCTCTGATCTGGTGCAAGAAGTTTCTTGCCATAGGATCTGAGTGCTTTGATCCTATAACAGTTCAAGTCCTTGTAGGAATTAAAAAGCCTTTAGTAAAGACACCATTTTTACCTTTTGCATAAATCTCTGTTCTTGCACTAGTGCAAGCAGACTGTGATAGTATAGGACAGATTAGTGCAAGAAGGAAATCTCTAAAGGAGCGGGTTTAAAGGAGTAGTTAAACAATAATTAGCTAGAGTGATTGCCTTTTATCGTTAATTCCCTCTAACAAATGCATTCTTCCTTGTTCTAGTCTTAGATTATTTTGATGGTTCAAGTTGCCTTTTTCTCTTTTTAATTTGATTCTACAATCTTTCCTTTAAAGAAAGTAGGGATTTATATTAGGAAGATTCATACCATCTCTGGCATTGCCTGTGCTTCGTCTCTAAGTCTACGGATCCCCTGGGTTGACAAATTAAGTGTTGAGGAATTTGCTTAAGTGTAATTCCTGCACCCAACACGTGGGTTTTTAAATTTGTAGATTACAATTTGCAAGAGGTTTTGGGCTCCTTTCTTCAAGGTGACTGAAGCCTTCAATTTGGATCTTCTTTGAGACTAAAATGGTCTCAATAATGTACTCAAAACTTCTTGTATATAGCATTCACTTTCATTTCATAGAGGTAGGGTATGATTTTTTCTTTTCAAAGAGACTTTGCTTCATAACTTCGACACTTCTGACCGTGGTCTTCCAATAGAACTTATGCTCAAAATATCTCTTCAACTAATGCATAGGTGTGGATTTTAAATTATTTTAGAGATTTTCTTTCCAAGGCTTATGCATAGAACCATACCACATAAATTTCGGACTATAGATAGAGGGTTCATCTCCTTTCTAGGTTTTTTATAGTTTCCAATATGAAGGCATTGAATACCATGCAAAACTAGAATAGTCCTTTCACAAAAATCTAATAAATTCTTGGATCAATAATGACTATAATGTACATACCAAATTTATGAATTCTCTCAGAAATTTGGTGACTTGTATGAAAGATGTAGACATGATGGTCTCCTTTTTTACCTTCACTCTAATTCCAAAAGGTGTGGCCTCTCTTATGCTGCTAGATAAGCCCTTTGAACCTCACAAATATTATCTTCATGTCTTTGTTTTAGTAAATGATGTTTGTGGCCTTCATGAAAAGATTAGGGTTGGATAAGGTGCCCAAAAAGCTTCAATATGTTTTTTAATGAGAGTGGTCTAGAGATGGATATTAAATTATCCTTTAGGTTTCCTTGAATCAAGGCTTGAAATCCCCGCAAGTGCCATCACTAGCCTTGTGAATTCCTGTGGCCTTATCTCTGCAATTAGGGATAACATAATGTAACCAAAAAATTGCTCCTTTAGCCTCCACAAATTTGGTTTATGGTAGTTAATTTCATTGAGATAATATGATGCCAAACTAATATTCTTTTTCCCTTTGTTCAAATCCTCGCTTTTATACCATGTTGAGAAATCTAGGGTAGACAACTAGAGTATTTGATTATTGATTTCTCTTTAATCCTTGACATGTTCTTGTGATTTATATTAGGAAATTTTCATCATTATTTAGTTTTTCCCATGATCATGATAAATTTCAATAATAATATCATAATGCAAACATAATAATACTAGATGTAGGCTTCTAGCTAGGGTCAAAACCTCTCTTAGAAAGGAAAGCCCACAAAAAACTCTTCTTATAGAATTAATTCAATGAATACTTCTAGGACCTTGACCCAAGACCAAACATTCCAAGGGATGAGAGCCAAGAAACCCCAAACAATATATCTGCAAATTTTGGACTCAGGAAACCCTAGGTTCTCCAATGAACACACTTGTGCGTAGGAAGAAACAAAATTTTTCTTCCTTTATTTCCTCACTAACTGCCTCAAAATTTCACTCCTCTAATTTGTTGAATCATACCTTCACTTCTTCGCTAGGATAGAAGTACTTCATTGGATGTGTGTGTCTTCAAATCAGAGCAAGCTTTCATAGTATAAGCATCATGTGGGATGAATTAGGCCTCTCTACGCTGACTTGAGAAAGGTTGGCCAACTCATTTAGGGGAGGCTTCTAGACTTGACATAATACACTAATAATTTTCTTTATTAATACATGAGATCTCCAAGAGCTAGTAAATCTTACTTTTACTCTTTAACTTCACCAAGGCCCCTAGAGAACTCAATGGGTTCTTTGACCTAGGACAAAACTAACTATGGGTAAGAAACCATTTCACAGTAAGCAATACTCTTTTATAAATAGTTTTCTTTTTCTTTTTGACAGATACATCAATGACATCAAGTCATGACATATACAAATATCAATATTGACACTAGCTACATTTCAACACCTAGGACTACTAAAGATATTTTCTTTGATAAGTCAGTCACCATTATTTTTTAGTCCTTAAACTTTGGGTTCATTATACTAGTTGTTGCATGAAACAATAGTCACAGGACTAAATTTTATAGGATTCTTACCTTTGTTTTAGGGACCTCATTTTCCTACTTCCAATAAGAGACTTATTTATTAGCTCCTTGATAATATGTACTTGTGAATAAGTTTGTTTCAATACCTACTTCAAACTCTTCCCTGAATCATACAAGTCATAAATTGGATCATTTTCCAAAAGACCTAACCCTCCATCTGAAAAATAAGAATCATAAATTGGAGCACTAGTAAAATGTATGAAATAAGACCTTTGAGGGTTAGTTTGTAGCTCAACAATATCTTCTTTTTATAGTGCATATTTGTTTAGGAAAAATATAAATGAAGCCAATTTTTAAATCTGAAAAAAGAAAACACCCAAAGTGAAGGCAACAAGTGATGATATACAACCAAACATTGGATCTTGTCACCTTCGAGATTTAGTGTAGAAATTTTTGAATAAAACCAAGTGAAGGTCTTTTAATTTCATCCCAAACAATGACACCAATTGATGTTGTAGCCATTGAGACAGTTCTTAGTTGTAAAGGAACCAATTTCTATGAGATCTACAAGATTTAATAAGAAAAATTAAAAGATTTGGCTGGAGGGATGGACCATGAGAACTTGCAATGGATTATCAAATTTTTAACCCTGTCTTTAGAAACCATATTGACCAAGATGAATGAGGGTTTCATAGCTTAGGGTTTTAATCTATGATTAGAAGCAAGTGATGAGAACAACGCTTAATCACTGAGGCACTTAATAATTTCAATTTTTCACCTTGTAGAAGAAATGACCTAAATAACAAGAAATATGGGTGAAATCCTTATATGGTTGAGCACCAATTAAGGGATTCATTCCAAAAATCTGAGTAACATTAACTCTACAAAAATTCATAAATTTTATTTAAATCAACTTGTTGCTACATTACACTCATATCAGTAGAACAAAAACATCAAGGAATGATAAACATAAGAAGAAAATAATTCTACAATTTACACCAAAAACTGGAATCAAACTAGTCTTTATTTTTAGTTTTCAAAGAAATTTATTCATTACATATTGTCATGGTTTTGAGGCTCCGAACCCTTACAAAATCACTCTTTATTACTTTTATTCTTTCCGTAGCCTAACTATATTCATCAATTTCAATACTGATTCTTGAATGGTTACAAAACAAAATTTAAATAGCTATAAAATTGTTTATTTAAGAGCTTTATAAATAAAATTACAAATTACAAATATTTATATCTAAAATATATATTACATTTTATATTTTCCCTTTAATAAACTAAACCCCAACTTTTTGTAAGAAATGTAACATATACATTTTGATTGTTAAATCAAGATTTGGAATTCGTTAAAATGCATATGCAAGCTCATTCTTTGTCAGATGCTACGTTAGGATGAGTTGGAGGTGAGATAGCTTTGGTGGTGATTTGAAAGTTTCAGATGCTACGTTAGGATGAGTTGGAGGTGAGATAGCTTTGGTGGTGATTTGAAAGTTGTGTGGGCTCCATGTCAGTAATACCATAAGTATTTTTACAAAACCATGTAGTATCGTGTGACACCCCTTGATAGTGGTTTCAGAAAAATGAGGTAGGGGTGCTAGAATAAACGATAACCATTGATTTAATGATGAGTGGTTTTGGAATTCCACTTTGCTAAACCCTCTTGTTGCTTAAAACTTAATTGTTTTGTCTTGTCACAATTTACTTATATTGGGTGTGAGCATTATGGATCGTTGATTATTATGGAATTTGTGAGAAAATTAACCTATAATCTTGTTTACCTAGTGCTATTTTGTTTTATCTTGCAACCATATTGGGGGTAGTTTTTTTGCTTGCAAAACACTTAGAACTATGGTAAAACCACTTGTGGGTTTACAAAATCGTAAACCACTTTGTGCCACCCCTTTGTGGGGGGTTTTGGAAAAATCAGGTAGGGTTGGCGCAATCAACAACATACATTCATTTTTGTGATGAGTGGTTTTGGAATTCCACTTTGCGATACCCTTTTACAATTTAAAATTTAATCACATCAGCTTGTCGTAATTTGTTGATTTGGAGCATGAAAACATGTGGATATTCGATTAATATGATAGTTGTGAGAATGCAGATTTTCATAGATAAAATATATCTTCTTGGATCCATTTGCTTCTACTACCACTTCATTTTCTATTGAGCCCTATTAGAACAGGCTTTTAAGCATATCTTTGACTGCGATACTCTCCCCTGCTCGCTGAAACTTAGCACACTCCACCTACGAATTACTAACGAATTACTAGAAATAAAATCAAAACCTATATCACCTCAAAACATATTATGTTCATTATCATCCTCTAGTTTCTTTTGGTATTGTTCCTCACAACTACATACCCAGCTATTACTTTCCTGAGAAAATTTGGGTAGAATAGGTGTACTAGTAGTTAAGGATTTAACCTATATTTTGGTTGAGTTTAACTTTAGATTTCAAGTACTTTTAGGCTTATTCATATGGTCATCCATAAGGTGCCTCTAGAATTTTTTTTCCAACCACATGTTATTTCCCTTTGTAACTCTAACATATCCATACACAGAGCCAACGCTTTTAGTGCTCCCACATGAGGAACTTTGTGAAGTGGCATTGTTTCTAGAGCATTATGTTTCCCTAACAAGATTGTGCCCACATTTATTTTCGCCCTCCTGCTCTTATGTAAATCAGAAGACGTTTCTCTACTTTCCCTAAATGGAAAAAAATTTCATTGTCATCAATACCCTTGCCCTTTGATTTTCTTAAATTGCCTCTATACCGATCAATATGCCTCCTTCCACTATCCTTGCTACAATTTTTGCTGAATCCATCATCAATCTCATGAAAAATCGCGTCAGACCCTTTGGTTAAAATAATACTAGCTGCATCGTTTGGATTAGCAATGCTATCTAAACTTGGTAGCCGACTACCTAGGGTCATTTCAGATTTGTAGTGAGTGTTACTGTTAACTTTCCTTTGACTATTCTCATCTCTATACCTACTATGACCTGCAAATGAAGAAACTCCCACATTCACAGATTGATCGCTCCCACTTTCCTTTGTTTCTTGTCGCTGCTTACTTGAATAGGGAAATCTCCAATTGTATCACTACTTACATGTTCTTTAGATTTCACTTTTGTAGAACATTAAGGTTGGCTGCAATTTCTATGAATGGTCCTAGAATATCGAATGAGTGGTTCCTCAATTTGAGAATTTAAAATTAAATTATTTAATACATTATTCAATATATGCTTCTTTTCTAGTTGATCTTTGATACAATCATTCGTTTCGAAGCTTTAAGCTTTACTATCTCCTATGCTAAGTAAAGAAGAGCATGCCTTGAAGGAATCACACCTTCATAAATCATGTTGGGGAAGATATTGGCTAGTTATTACCTCAAATACTTATGCATTGTTAGCTAGCTAGCTGAGATATGTATGAGAATTTATCTAAAAAGTATGTATATCAACACCATTTTCGGAATTATCATTAAAATTATCAGTAGAAGAGTTTGGAGCACTAAAGAATTCGCAGGTTAGAACTGATCCACATCGGGATACCTATAGGGTATAAATAAATTCAACCCTAGAGATTCCTCCTTATTATCTAATGTTATTGCACCATTTTTACTTCTTTTCACATATTTTGAATCGTTCTTAACTTTTGTTTTCTTAGTATATGATTGACAGGAATCAAAATCCAACTAACATAAATTACTCGACAGTGAATTGTTTGAACAAAAAAACCCCAAGATTGTTGTGAGATAGGAGCAACTTTTCCCAATATAGCAACACCCTTGGCTTCCTTTTCACCAAGGGAATAAATTTTATTAAACCATTCTTTCAACTTGGTCTAAATGCAACTTTCACTTTTGCAACACTTGGTAAACTTTCTAGATGTTGTTCATGAGTTTGATTTGCACCTTTATGCCTAACTTGGTACCAAAAAATTTATGAAGCAAAAAGAAGCTTTGAATCCACATTATCTACATAATTTCTTGAAGCCAATATCCTTTACCCATTATTTCCATTAACTAGCTACAATAGTGTTTGTAACCTTATCCATTGCGCATCTGATGGAATTTGTATCAAAGTAAGAACAAGGAACCTTAGTAGCACACAATCCTTTGAACAAGGAATATAAAATCTTGATTTGACTTAAGTTTTGAGACAACAATGGTTAACCCATTCTTAATCATAGGCCTAGAAAACTTTCCTTTTGTTTCTTTAACATCTATGGATGTATTGTACTATCCAAGAAAACATTGCATCTTTTTCGCTTTCCAATAAACTACCAACCAAGGTGTAGGATGTATTCCAATCCAATAGTAGAAAACACAAGTGGCTTGCTTTCTATGGGCAAAGTTGCGGCTATTCACCCAGATTCCTTCAGGTAAAATTCCTTTCTTATTTGAATACATAGATTAGTAACTTATTTGTTGTGATCACACTTTATTTTGGGTTTAATAAGCATTACAAACTTGCATGTATTTGATTGTGCAATAACTTGTCAGAGTTGCAACCATGTTATGAGTTCCTCAATGGTGGGACCTTGACCAGTATAGTTACAACTATACTAGTATAGTTACAATTAAGAAAAGGGGCCTCTCACATAGAATGGTGATTGGAGAGGCACTTCTTATTAATCCAAACTTATTCCCCCTGGATCTATAGGTTCCAGTTATTTGCATAAGCTCTCTACTAGAACTCGAACCTTTTGGGTGTTCCTTTTGAATTTCGTATTATTCAAACAAAACTTTGTGTTTAACAAGTTCCCATTTCACATGACTTGTTCCAGATTTGATCTACGAAGGTTTTTTTTTTTTTTTTTTTTTTTTTTTTTTTTTTTTTCAAGGAGAAAATACTTATATCCTTTACTAGTGCAACATTTCCTTTGTATTATTTTGGATATGCTATCTTGATAATTACAAGCCTTAAAATAGGTGGTAGGTACCTCTTCCATTGGGAACTTGCATTGACCCATGGCCTTTTAATTTGAAGCATAGTGTTTTGTTCCACATTTCTAAGATGGAATACTTCAATGGTGTTTATATATCGCAACATTCTCACAATGTTTTGACATTTTGAGCACATATTTTCCCCTTCATGGGTCGTCCCTTAGTTTGGCACCTTGTGTGTCAGACTTGTGATTTTTAACTGGTGGGGTTTGATGGAATATTTGGCATAGGAAATAGACTTGGAGGTTGGGTCTCAGACCCAATAATTTTAATAAAAAAAAGAAAATCTCTACATAAGAAGAAGATAGTATGAAGTTGTTTCTAAAACCCAATTTTGCACCAAATTCATCATCATTTTATTTTTAAAACATAAATTATAAAAAATTGTCATGTGATATAATGAGCTCTAATGAAAATGTTGTCCTCCCTGCAGTGCAGAAGACTGATTTCCACCTTTACTTGCAAAAAGGTCCAATATTTTTTACCATGCAATTTTGAGCTACAACACAACCCATCATTCTCATCCAATAGTGAAGTATCATTAAAAGAAACCCAACAACAAAGAATCTAACATGTATAATGCTTCAATATCCATATATGCACTCACAATAGTGCCATTGGTCATAAAGCTTTAACCATAGAGATTCCATATCCTAAGTATAACATAACCACAACTAAAATGTACTAAAGGGTAGTGCCTTAAGAACCAAAAATGTTCCCATTTCTAGACAATTTCTTCTCAGAACAAGACAATTCAAATGTGTTATGCCGTAAGGCGTTTCCCTTTGAGAAGAACTCTCTTAGCTGCCACTATGTCTTATTGTGCATCGTGGATTTATGTGTCAAACGATTAAAATAATTTTCATCATTGGATCATATCAGCGATGGAGATATGAAAATAATTGTATAGAACAACCCAACCGTGAATCTCATATAGTTTATAATTCATATGTATCATTATTACAGAATAGTTTGTATACCCAAAAAGCTTAAGGGGGTCATCTACTAGAAAATATGGAGAGCATACATTTATCTGGATAAAAGATACAATGTTATCGCAAATTTACTCATCTATATATTTCCAATCTAACTATTCATTAATTCCGGGTCTACATGGTTACGTGCAGCCCATATATTGTGATTAGTCCCTGAGACCTAACTCTTAGAACCTAGGATGAACATCTCGAAAAACCTAATGGAAGCACGTTCTTCCTCTAGGGTTTCAAGAGTTTAACATCGGTTCAATTTCACTTCCTCCTATAATGCTTAATTAAAGAACTATAATAATAGAATACAAATAAACCAGGCAATGTTTGCACTCTAAATTAAAATAGTCTTTTTTTTCTTTGTAGACTTAGTTCCTACTATAGTTTCTTTCTATTTCTCTTTTAACCCAAGTTTTTAAAAATAATTCAAATTTGGCCATCTTTCTTTTTCTTTTCACACCAATATCGAATTTAATCAACATTGCATCATTATTCTTTCGTTCTTTCTGTAGCAAATTCTTAATAGTTATTTTTTTTTAACCTTTATACTACTCTTCTAGCCTGCAGACACATTGTCAGCAATACCATAAATAGTCGATCTATAATGAATGTATTATCCTCTTTTCTGTATCCCCTATAATTATTTAGGATTTTAGAGTTAAGTTATTATACCAAGAGAGCCATCTGTTGAACATGGTAGGAGTTGGGTTCATTGGATCTAAGGTCCATTGAATATGGACATGGACATTAGCAGAGACTTTGGTAAACCAAGTTCCATGGAAAAAATTCGTCAAATGCTAAAATACAATAGACTTAATAATAATATATGCCTATATAGTCTAATTAGTCTTTTCTTATAAATAAAGAAGTTGGTCTAACTCCCTTACCAAATGGAAATTTGAGGATTTGAGGTGGGTTGGGCGTCAATATTTACAGGATGTGTTACTAAGGAGTTACCGGGGTTGTAATATTCTCCATTGTAAACGGGAGGCATGCAATGTGGAACTCCAGGAACTGGTGCGAGTGGAAGCCTCTGCAAAGAGAAACCAATAAAATTAAATAAGCATTCATACGAAAAGGCGGCAAAATTTTTAGAATTTTTATAAGAGATATAAAATTAATGGTGTATGCATTACAATACAATCATAGTGCAGTGAATATCATGCAATTAGAATACTAGTGGTATTGAGATTTAAAATAATGCATTGTAGGTTGCTGTAAGAAATAGCCATCAATAGTGGGCCAAGGTGCAATAGCTGCCATGGGCTTCTTTTGCCACATGTGAGCTCAAGAATGATTGACAGTAGGATGGCCCCATACATGTAGAGGTCTAAAAGAAGCATGAGATGCAGGTGACAGTGGTGGGAACCCTATTGATGGCCAAGGATGAATTAGCGGATTCCATTATGTGCAATCCAAGGTCTTTCCCTAGTCCCCGTTGTTGCATAGAGTTGTCTTCTATGGTTCCAAGTTGCATAGAGTTGTTGAATTGTATGATTTAATCATAATAACTTTCAAGAATACAAGAGCTTGGGTTTATGTAGGCAATATCAATGTTTTTGGTGATGGGATTTCCTGTTTCATACTTTCAAATGGCTTGCAATATTGTGACGGGTTAAACATTTCACACCCATAACACTTTCAAGGATATTGTATTTGAGCCTGCAAAGAAGAAAGAAGGATTAACTTGGTCCAATCACAGTCCCACACACATATTCCTTGCTCTCTTTGGATCCTGATTAATGTTTTAGGCACATTGTGTCTTTACACTGCCATTTGCAAATATGAGGGGTTGTCTTTCAAGTAGCTAGGGAACAATATTTTGTGAGAATAATTTTTGAACGCATTTGATGTAGAATAGGAAATTTGCGCTGCCAAATATCCTTATTCAAAGAACCATACCTTTAATTGTGCTAATGGAGAATGTATAAATGGAAATGCCTCTAAAGAATACTTGTAGAGAAATTTGATTTTTGAATCATTACCATATGAGAGTGAAGGGATCTGGAATCATTACCATATGAGAGTGAAGGGTTCAGTCTCGCTAATGCGAAGAGAGAAAGACAATGGTCTCGTCTGGAATGAAAATAATCTCTTAGATTGACCACTTGGAAAGGAAGTTGCACATGCCTATGTTTTGAGTAGATTTTTTATTACATTACGTTTAATTTTTTATTTATTTTTTTCACTCAAATTTAGTTATAGTTAGATCACATAACATATCACATCTTTTTTCATCTATGCTCTTCTTCAACTACAAGACTTAAGACGTTTCCTTTGCAATATCTGGTGCAAATGCTAGTATTACCCAAGTCCAAGATTTTCATTATACCAAAAATAACATAATCATGGTCAAATTAAGATGTAGCGTGTCTACAATTAGTTTGAATTTTGTAGATTCTTCAAGTGAAATGGTAGAAAAAAAACACAAACATGTTCAAATTAAGATGTAGTGTGTCTACAATTAATTTGAATTTTGTAGACTCTTCAAGTGAAATGGTATGAAAATAAAGAATGTTCAAATTAAAATGTAGTGTGTCTACAATTAGTTTGAAATGTTACACTCTTCTAGTGAAATGGTATGAAAAACCTAATTTATGGTAAGAAAATCTTGTTAATTTGAAATTTGAATTATTTTTTTAATATAAATAAAACATATTGTTTTTAAAATTATTTTATTTATTTAAATCTAAAAATAAGGGAAAAAATTAGACAATCAATATATTCTCTTAGATATAAACAAAATTTTTTAAAAGGATTTTGGTGGCAAAATTTAAAGAATAAAAAAAGTTACAATGGCTTGATAATGAAACCGATAAAGCTTAGTAAAATTGAAAAGAATAGGAGCGCAAAGCAATTTTGTTACAAAATTTTAAAAATCGGGTAGTCTAACGAGCTGGAGGAGTTGCCCAGATAGTTATGGAAATTTTGGTCATATTTAAAGAAAATCTGGCAAGGATTTTTGTAAATCCAAGTTAAGGTTGTTAAACTTCAAAATTTTAGGTGTCCTATACGTTTTTGATGGTGCTGAATTCATTTCCACCATCAAAAACAGGATTCAAGCACGGCCTTTACAAGATTTTTTGAATTTTTTTGCCTGGATTCTAACCACTTTTAACGGTCTAGGCAAATCCTCTGCCTCCTTAGATGACTCCTTTTAAAAATTCCAAAAAAACTACCACGGTCATATAATGAAACCGACCAAACTTACTAAAATTTGAAATTTAAAAAATTTTCCAGTAAGTTTCAACCATTAATAATTACTTTCTTTATTTACTTTGATAGAGTTTATTCATTTGGGTGTCTTTTCAATTGGCTAATACCAACATATTTTCTCCCCGATGCTATAGGTAAGCAAATTCTTCATTCATTTTCTTAGAGGGCTTTTTATTTATTTTGTTTATCAATTTTAGCTTTAGGTCACATTTCATATCATAATGACGATAATGATATCGATTAAAAAAGAAATAAACCTATTAAAGGAGGGCTAAATAATGAAAATTTCATCCGAACTAGCTAAGTTCGATGTGAATTTGTACTATTTCTGTTACCTCCGGAAGCTTTGATGATTCTCAGATAGATCAGTCTACGTTTTTCCAGGTTAATACTTTGTATAACATGCTAATTCGGTTAATTCTGCGGTGGAGAAGCAATGTTTTTATCGGTATCGACCCATTCATATGCAGTCACTCTGATCTTTTTCTTCCAGGGGACCTCATCTCTCTGTTTCAGCGTCAAGGAATTTTTACATGGGATAAGCTTATTAAGGAATGGCACGGATCCACACCTATATGGAAGAATGGTCGTGATCTCAATCTACAGGATATATGGGAAGGAATATGGAAATCAATCACTGATATGCTATCTGGATGCGACATTCATCGTCATGGACAAAAAGATCAACTTCTATGGACTGTCAGCTGTTTTCGGAGACCTGTATCTGTCAGAGATATTTATAATCACATGATCAGCAACAGAATTCCATACACTTTGCCTACTTTTCCATACATCTTTTGGAAGGCGAAATGTCCTCCAAAGATTATTCATTTTGCATGGCTCGTTTTCTACAACAAAAATCTATCATGGGACAACCTCAGAAAATGCTATTGGCATGGACCCAGCAGATGCTCAGTGTGCAAATCTGACGAAGAAACCAATCTTCATATGTTCATCAAATGCCCAGTCATACAGCGGTACGTTCTGGCAAACACTTTTGATTTTCTACTGACTGATTTTGATTCTCCTAGTGCAGCCCTTATATGGTGGAGCAGACAAAAGGGGAACAGGCGTTTCCTCATTCTCATTTTTCTATGGACAGTATGGAAATGGAGGAACGCATATATATTCAATGATTCAGCCTCTTCGCCATCATGCATTATAAACAATATCATGACAGATTGGCATATGATATACGGTTCTTTTTGATTCATACTATTTTCTTTGAACTCCAACTCTATTGCCATATTCCTGATATATTCAGGGGTTTTTTTTTCATACATGACAGATATCAGACTTTTAAATGTAATGACTGATATATAGATTTCATGCATTACATATATATATGTATACAGGATATGCAAGATACATACACCCATCTGTATTTATATAATCTCAATATAATATATCCCGCTTTTTTTCTTCTGAAACATGTTCAATGATAATTTAAAAAAACTGTTCGATAACATATACCCAAATTGTATTCTGTGAGCGTTATGCATTTCAATAAATCATTCGAAGCTGCTGAGAGAAAAAATGTTAAAGCCTTACCTGGGAGAACGTAATCGTACATATCTAACTTACTTTCTGAAACACTACATAAATGTTCTCGTTAGATGGCTTCTAGCTCCTCATACCATTTTTTAAAAATTGCATATATTTCCTTCACACTAATAATATTTTTTATATTTTAGTTTTTTAATATTATTATATTTTAATTTTTAATCAACAATTGTGAATAATAATATTATGTGTTTTTTCTAAAACGTCCGAGGTTTCAATCAAGAGAGATAGAATATGTTTTTTTTTCTTTTAATATACAAATTAAAAAACTTAATCATATATGTGTTATTATTACATTATATATACATGAGCATTGTTGTTTTCAGTATATGTTTTATTCAGTTATGTTTTTATTATTTTTTATTTAGTAATTTTTCATCTTGATATCATTGTTTTTTTATATAAAATATGACCGTGGTGTTTGTTAGTTGCGTTTGTTAAATGATGATGTTGGTTAAGAGATTATGTATTTGTATTTTTCAAATGACATTGTGTTAATTATGATTGTTTTTTTGTTTTTCAAATCTTGTTATTAGAAGTTTTTCAATAACAAGATTTTGTTTATTAGAAAAGATGATTAACAATCATTTTTATTTTGTTTGTTTGTTAAGAGAGATGGTGGGGGAGAGGGAGATATAGAGAGAGGTAGAGGGAGGGAGGTAAGAAGGGAGAGAGATAGAGATAAGGGAGGTGTGGAGAGAGGGAGAAATGTAGAGAGACAAAAAGTAGAAGAAGGAGGGAGAAGGAGGGGGAGAGAGAAGGGGTGATTAAGTGACTTAGCAAGTGAGAGAGATATAGAGAGAGAAAAAGTGAAAGAGAGAGAGATAGAGATGGAAAAGGGGAGAGTGAGAGGGATAGAGGGAGGAAAGGAGAGAAAGATATAGAGAGAGAGGGGTGTGGAGAGAGACACGGAGAGAGGTAGGGAAGAAGGGAGAGAGTGGAAGACAAAGAGGGAGAGGTGGCTAAGAGGGGGACGTGAAGAGACAAAGAAGGATATACAAGGGAGAGAGAATGTGAGAGGGAGAGGGATGGAGTGATGGAGAGAGAGGGAAGGAGGGGAAGGAGGGAGTTGGAGGGGGAGAGAGAGAGGGAAGGATGATGTGAGAGAGAGAGGGAGGGATAGGGAGAGAAAGAAGGGGAGAGGGAAGGATAGGGAGAGAGAGAAGGGGAGAGGGAGGAAGAGGGAGTGGGAGAATGAGTGAGAGAGGGGGAATGGATGGAAGGTACAAAGGAGGGAGAGGGCAAGGTGAGAAAGGGAGAGAGAGAAGTTGAGGGATATGGAGAAAAAGAGGGAGGAGAGAGAGAGAGAATGAGGGAGGGATTGAGGGAGAGGGGGAGAGAGAGAGCGAGAGGGAGGGGCGAGGGAGAGTGCGAGACAAAGAGGAAGTGAGGGGGAGAGAAGGGGGAGAGAAGGTGGGAGGGAGAGGGAGAGGGATGGAGGGAAGGATGGATGAAGAGTTAAAGAGAGGAGGGGGAAAGGATGGATTAAGGAAGAGATAGTGGAAGGGACAGAGAGGGGGAGATATGATGTGAGGGAGAGAGGAAGAGATATGGAGAGGAAAAAGGGAAATAGGGAGGGAGAGAAGTAGGAAGAGAGGGATGGATGGTGTAAAGGAGGGATAGAGGTAGGGAAGGATAGAGCAAGGTGAGAAAGGGAGAGAGAGAAGTTGGGGGATATGGAGAAAGAGAGGGAGGAGAGAGGGAGAGAAAGAGGGAGGGACTGAGGGAGAGGAAGAGAGAGAGAGATAGGGAGAGGTAGGGGGGAGAGGGACTGAGGGAGAGGTAGAGAGAGGAGGAGGGAAGGATGGAGCGAGGTAGAGATAGTGGAAGGGAGAGAGGGAGAGGGAGATATGGTGTGAGGGGGAGAGAGAGGGATATGGACATGGGGCAGGGGAGAGGAGGAAGAGAGGGAGGGGAGAGGGAGAGAGAGGGAGGGATTGGAAGAATGAGTGAGAGAGGGAGGGAAGGATGGAGGGTGAAAAGAAGGGAGAGAAGGAGGGAGGGAGTAAGGGGAAAGAGAGAGAGAGAAGTTAGAGGATGTGGAGAAAGAGGGGGAGGAGAGAAAGAGAAAGAGGGAGGGATGGAGGTAGAGAGAGAGAGAGAGGTGGGGGAGTGTGGGGGACAATTAGAGAAGGAGGTAGAGACAGGGGAGAGAGAAAGAAGGAGGGAGTGGAAGGGAGAGAGGGGGAGGGATATGGAGAGGGAGCAGGGAAAGAGGGAGGAAAAGAAGCAAGAAGAGAGGGAGAGATAGGAAGAAAGAGGAAGAGGGAGTGGGAGAATGAGTGAGAGTGGGAGGGAGGGATGGAGGGTGAAAAGGATGGAGAGAAGTAGGGAGGGAGAGAGCAAGGTGTAAAAGGGATAGAAAGAATTTGGGGTATATGGAGAAAGAGAGGGAGGAGAGAGAGAGAGAAAGAGGGAGGGATTGAGGGAGAGGGGGGGGAGAGAGAGAGGTAGAGGTGGGGGAAGAGTGCGAGACAAAGATACAGGGAGGGGGGAGACAAGGTAGAGAAAAAGGGGGACGAGGAGGGAGAGGGAGGGTAGGAGAGATGGAAGAAGAGGTAAAGAGAGGAGGAGGGAAGGATGGAGTGAGGCAGAGATAGCGGAAGGGGGAGAGAGGGATATATGGTGTGAGGGGGAGAGGGAGGGATATGGAGATGGGGCAGGGGAGAGGAGGAAGAGAGGGAGGGGAGAGGGAGAGAGAGGGAGGGATTGGAAGAATGAGTGAGAGAGAGATGGAGGGTGCAAAGAAAGGAGAGAAGGAGGGAGGTAGTAAGGCGAAAAAGGGATAGAGAGAAGTGGGAGGAGAGAGAGAGAAGAGGGAGGGATGGAGGGAGAGAGCGAGAGAGAGAGAGAGAGAGAGGTGGGGAAGAGTGGGAGACAATGATACAAGGAGGTAGAGACAAGGGAGAGAGAAAGAAGGAGGGAGTGGAAGGTGAGGGATATGGAGAGGGAGCAACTTTAGATGGAGGAAGAGAGGGAGGGATAGGGACAAAGAGAAAGTGAGAGAGAGGAAGAGGGAGTGGGAGAATGAGTGAGAGAGGGAAGGAGCGAGGGATGGATGGTGCAAAGGATGGAGAGAAGCAGGGAGGGAGAGAGGAAGGCATGAAAGGGATAGAGAGAAGTTGGGGTATATGGAGAAAGAGAGGGAGGAGACAGAGAGAGAAATAGGGAGGGATTGAGGGAGAGGGGGAGAGAAGAGGCAGAGGTGGGGGAGAGTGCGAGATAAAGATACAGGGTGGGGGAGACATGGTAGAGAAAAAGGGGGAGGAGGAGGGAGAGGGAGGGAGGAAGAGATGAAAGAAAAGGTAAAGAGAGGAGGAGGGAAGGATGGAGAGAGGCAGAGATAGTGGAAGGGAGAGAGAGAGGGAGATACGGTCTGAGGGAGAGATGGAGGGCTATGGAGATGGAACATGGAAAGAGGGACATAGAGAAGCAATAAGAGATGGAGGGGAGAGGGGAAGAGAGGAAGGAATTGGAAGAATGAGTGAGAGAGGGAGGGAGGGATAGATGGAGGGTGAAAAGAAGGGAGAGGAGGGAGGGATTAAGGGGAAAGAGCGAGAGAGAGATGTTAGAGGATGTGGAGAAAGAGATGGAGGGATGGAGAGAGAGAGAGGGGGGGG
>APFE031529774.1:231614-244944 GCA_000404065.3 Pinus taeda | reverse complement strand
TAAACCAGAGGAAGTATGTCGAGACAATATTGCAGAGGTTTAATATGCAAGATAGTAAACCGGTGAAGGCTCCTATTCTTGTAGGTGTGAGGTTATCTGGTGAACAGTGTCCCAAGACACAAGAAGAGGAAGAGGACATGTCCCGTGTTCCATATGCAAGTGCAGTCGGTAGCTTGATGTATGCCATGGTCTGTACTAGACCAGACATTGCACATGCAGTGGGAGTATTGAGCAGGTTTAAGTCAAAACCAGGGAAGGAGCATTGGACAGCAGTGAAGCGGGTTTTCAGGTATTTGCGTGGCACTAGTGATTATGGTTTGTGCTACCAAGGAAGACCAGGATTGGACAGAGTGTTGGATATCCGTGGCTTTGTTGATGCAGACTGGGCTGGAGATTTGGATCAGAGAAGATCTACCAGTGGGTATGTGTTTAAACCTATTTGGAGGTGCAGTCAGTTGGATGAGTAAGAAACAATCTGTAGTGGCACTATCAACTACAAAGACAGAATACATGGCAGCCACTCATGCAAGCAAGGAAGCAGTTTGGTTGTAGAGATTGTGTTCAAGTATGGGGTAGTACAGGGAGCTATAAGGATAGACTATGACAGCCAAAGTGCAATTTTCTTGGCAAAGAACCCTGCTTATCATTCAAAGACAAAGCACATTGATGTTCAGTATCACTTTGTGAGGGATATGATAGAAGCAAAAAGGTGTTGCTGGTAAAGGTGGACACTTTGAAGAATACTGCAGATGCATTGACAAAATCTGTTAGCTCTGAGAAGTTCTCTTGGTGTAGAGAAACAATGGGTGTTTCAGAGCTGAAAAAATGACTAAGCTCTCCTGTGGCCCCCTATGGAAAGAAAAAAACAAGTGGGAGATTGTTGGGTTGTGTTATATTCTTTCCACATAGTTAACAGGGGGTTTGAGGGGTACCCGTAACCCCACTTTATGGGGTCCACGGTAGCGCACCGGAAAATTTTGGTTTTTGACCCTATGTTAGGCTGGGCGGACCCACCTATGGTTTTGTGCATGATTTTTGCACATGTTTTTTTGGACGCAATGTTTTTTGGTCCATGCTTTTGGATGCGATGGTTTTCGGTCCATGGTATTGGATGCTTCGGCATGTATAAATATGTATTTTAACATTGAAAGGAACAGAATGAAAAATCAAGCTGGTAGTCCCGGTTTTGGGATCCAGTGGGAAATCTCTGTGTATATGTGTTTTATGTGTTAAGCTCTCGCATTTTTATTTTTTCTGTGATTTAGAATTCGTATGCAGGTAATTTCTGTACGGGGTTAAAACCTACATGACTTTCCTCTCCTACAAAATAGAATAGATTTCCTTTAATACCATTTAATTTCTAGCAAGATAGATTAAATTTTCTTAGTTGTCATTATGCTTTACATTTTTGTAAATAGAATAGATTTCCTTTCTGTCATTTAATTTCCATCAAAAGTAGAATAGGTTTGCTTATTTTTATTCACCTTTTGCAACATAAGATTGACGGATTACCTAGATCTTTTCATATTTGAAGTTGTTTCATTTTCTTCTTTCACTTGCATCAAGGGAGTCAGACTAAGGAGAGGAAGGTGTCTGCTTCACATACAGTGTCAACCCCTCTTAAGCATTGGGTGTGGAGCCTGATTATCTTCTTTATTCAAAGGTATCGCTACATTGGACCCCATTTCGTAATGAGGAATAAACAACGCCCATTTGTTCGCCACCAAGGGGGGCGATGGTGATTTTTATGAGCCCCCCCTTGGCATGGGTTCAGGGGTAGCACCCCCAAAGCTAAAAATAGATGTAAAATTGCCTTGGAAAATATTGTAATTTCATTGTCAATTTAAGCTGTTCATTAGGCGAATGATTTGACAGTATAAATTATGTTTAACTTAGTATTTTTTTCCCTACAAGGCAAACCCTTGCTATATATTAGGTAATTTTATTGCGGCTATGTGGATGTGAATTCTAAGTGAGAAAGAGAGGGGATATTGTGTGAGAGTGAAGAGGAAATTACAACGTATTTGTTGTAGGTTGTATCTCTTCATTTTTCTAGATAATAGAAAAGGAAGGACTAGCTATTTCTTCATGGACATAGCCCAAATTGGGTGAACCACGTATATTTGTGTCTCTCTTTTTTTATGCATTTTTTGTGTTTCTGCAATATTTTGTGTGTTCCATTTCTCTGTAATATATAATTTTCTAACATTAAGTTTGTATGAACCTCAAGTTGATAATTTAAGTTGGTAGCCTTGGGAGTTGCAGCATTATTGTTACAATATTGGGGACCATTACTTTTTGGTGTTGTTTCCAAAGAGGGTGTCAAAGAAATAACTCTCTTTTTCTTGGAAAGATTCCTTATTTCTTTTTTGCATTCATATTAGCTTCAAAAACAAAAAAAAATGCATTAGGAATCTTGTATTGCATTAGCATTCTCATTCAAACAAATTATATAAAAACCAAAAAATTACTTCTCTAGCACAAAAACTCCCCCAATTTTAATCATGTGGTGCAATAAGAGCCACATCACCAACCAATTTTGTAGGTAGAATAAGAAGAGGTGGCAAAAAAAGTAGAAGAAATGGATGGAGATGATGACAATGAGAAATGTCCTCTAGGATTTCTCATTCAAAATATTGATATCAATGTTCATATGAAGAAAATCCCTCCATCTTTCCTCCCCGGCTTCTATGGTATGAGGTCAGAGGATTTGGAAACATTTTTCTTTGAATTTTAAATACATTGTAAATCTTATGGTTACTTATTAAACACTCAAAAATTGAGATTGTTTTCAACAACATTGAAGGATAGAGCTCTTAAATGGTTTATGAGTTTAGGGATTAATTAAATAAGATCATGGAATGATATGAAAATAATATTTATAGAAATATATAAAGATCGTGACCTTAAAGAGGAAATCTTTAGAATGACTCAAAAGGAAGATGAGAGCCCTGAGGATCTAATAGAGATATTTGTGTATAATGTTAAGAGGGAAAAATTACATCATTTAGGATTTGACACACTAAAAACCTTCTTACTTAGAAAAATTAGGGATGAGTGCATTAATCTCCTTGATCTCATGAGTAGAGCTTATGTATATCAATTATCATTTGAAGAAATTTGTGAAATATGCAAGCACATATCAAGAGGAAGGGAAAGAGTAATTAAATCAACATCAAGATCAGTAAGTCAAGTTAAACTTGGAAATTTGATAGATAACTTTAAAACAGAAATTCTTAGCAATATAAGTGAACAAGTAGAAATGTTAATAACAAAAAAAGAGAAAAAAGAGGATGATGATATTTATGTTATATATGCAAAATCACATGCTACTAAATATTTCCCATCATTACCAAGGTTGAAGGAAGTTTACCACAAGAATAATGCAACAAGTCAATGACCAAAATAACTCTATTGTGTAGCTCCAATAAGACCATGGCATCCTAGTCAACCTGGTATGATGCAAGGACCTAATTCACAATTTCAAAGTTATGCACAACAATATCAATGTAATTGGAACAAACCCTTTCCTTGGAAACATTAACCATCTCAACCCCAAAACTAGACTTGGCAACAATGTTGGTAAGGACCTTATGGGGGAAATCCACAATATCCTCAATCTTTTCCTCAATATCCTCCATACCCAACGCCATGCTATCCCTACCATCCACCTCCACCACAACCACAACCTCAACCACATCCATTGTTGGGCATAGGATCCCCCAAGGGCAGTTTTGGGGCTTAAATCCCATATGTTGGTCCAATTTTGTAATCCAAGTGTAAAGACTCCGCATTTTGTGGTCACAGAGTGAGTAGTTGTTAAAGAGTCATAGGGTTGTCTGCCCTTATTTTGAAAATGTAATGTCAGCTGTAGAAGATCTACCCATGGTCTACGGACCATGGATTGTATAAATAGAGCTAAGCTCTAAGTAGTTAAAGGCAATTAGAATGGAAGTGATGAAAATTGAACATGTATGATAAATAGCTCTGAAGTAGAAGTCTTAGTTTTGGGTCGTAGCATAGGTAGAGGCTCTACAGTTGAGTGTGCAGAGGCCTAGAAGTCTACAACTGAGTGCATGAACCCCTGCAGATGAGTGCATAGGGCGGGTCGAGTCTGTAACAGTCTAGAATTATCAATAAAGAGAAGTATTCTACAATTTCTGTGTCTTTATTTCCTGTTTATGCATATGTTATATTGGGTATAAATTTCACTTATAATGCTTATATGATGTGTGAATGTATGTAAATTTATTAGTTAAGTGAACGCAAGTAAGAACATCCGTTTACGCGAAGCTAACTAAGATATGTTAATAAATCAAGTAAGATACTTAGTGGAGTTTGAGAAATATCACAATTCGTTGCCCTAGCAGCGTAGTAGCATATCAAACCCAGGTTAGGGCTGCGCAAAATTCAATTGTACCGTTTCACGAAGGTGCTGAAGGATGAGCAGAGGGTTAAGCAACCTATGCGTAGGTATGTATAGCTGGAATAAATCGACATCACATCCATCTCAAGGTGCAGAAACTTGGTTCCAGCATCCCCCCATACTGCTTCGGATGAGACTTCAGTCCGCGCTCTGTGGGTTGATGCTGAAAGGGCCAGTAGTGTAGGGATTTCTTTGGCTAACTAACGCTAAACCTAGGTCAAGCCCCCACAAGCCAACACATGGTTCCATTGCTGGGACTGAAATCTGCATGAGGGATGTGTGAAGTCGTGTCATTGGAATCCAACTACGAAATAAATCGAAGGTTGGTTGGACAGAAGAATTCATGAGTTCACGGCACAAGGAAACAACAACCTGCGACTGTCAAAAGAATAGTGGTTGGACCGATACCTGTATACAAAGATCCACAAAATATTTTTTGTGTCCTTCCCCACTGAGCTATACGAGTGGATCGTGAATCTACTAGAGAGCCAAGGAAGGTGGAAACTTGTCGGTCCTATTGTGTGGACCCCAGAGCTAGTGTGAAGGTTGGAAGCATCGAAGGATAAGATCGCGCATGCCATCAATCATTGGATCGATCACAGTATAGGAGGATTTTTTATTGAGTTCACGGTCGACACCTTAGTCAGCTATAGTGAGGTAGAGTGACGCTTTTTCAAAGGACCGCGAGGTAAGTACGTAAAATCTCTGAATACTTGGATTAAAATGTTGTGTGAAAAATGGGCTATGCAGTTACCTTGATGTTTGGGACTACGTGAAGCAGAAAAAGTTATAGAAATGAAGGAAATAAGGGTCCGGAGTATAGCCCCTTGATTTCACCACTGTGAAGGGACGAAGAAGGGATAGCGAAGGTCTGTCTGCGAAGTTCTATTCAGTTGATAAGACAAGGATTTCTGTGAATACCACCCCCACCCACACCACCTCCATCTTCACCGCCATCACCTCCAACTTCGCCCGTACCACCTTTGCCACCACTGCGATTCAGTATGGCAAACACAATGAAGTTTTCCTTGTTCAAAGGCTTGGGAAGTTAGGACCCAAACCAATTCTGGTTCGTTATGAGGGCTATATGGGAAGCTCAGGGTGTTACAGATGATAACATAAAGAAGGCAACACTATTTAGTGCACTGAAAGATTGTGCGCTAACTTGGTATATTAAGTACTCCAGCAATAACCCAAATGCTAGAGTAGTAGACATCCAAGCAGCACTGAATAGGGAATTTAGCAGGCCTAAATCTGAAGTTTAGTCGGTTGTGCTATTCAAAGAGATCATAATGCTACCAAGTAAGATGCCTTGGGAACTAGATGAGAGGCTGAAATGTATGATCCAAGAAGCCAACATGAATTTGACAAATGGACATCATCGTGAATGATTTGTGGCTTCGCTACTACCACACTTAAGGAGTGCATTGTCGCAGCAGAAGAAAACAACTTAGGTAGAGGCCTTGGAGATTTCCATGAGGCTACATGAGACCCTGATGCAAGATCCTAATCTAGGAATTCAGCAGATCCACGTGTAGTTGAAGAATATGTGCCTTGAGATGCAAAGCTTGAAGCAAGATAGGATGGTTCAGACAAAGGTACGCAAAGAGGTATGGTGTGTGAAATGCAATAGTCAGGGTCATGACAAAGACCATTGCCCGGTCTTTACAAATTACCTTGCAGGAGGAGGACCGATGCCTTTAAGGCTGGAAGCTCAAGCAGGACCTAGCACAGTGCCTGCTTTGTGGTGCGCTATTTGTCAAATAGCTGGAAAACATGCCACGAATAATTGCCACTTGTTACATAATTACACACAAACACCGGAACAATTGTTCTGCAACTTTTGCTGCTCAGTAGGACATGATGAGCATACTTGTAGGAGCTATGAATTGATGATGGATAGAACTCCAACCTACAAGGTTTAGGTTGAAACATGACCCCTTGACCAGAATGCAGGGATGGCGTGGACAGGATTTCAGGGGCGCGGATGAGGCCGAGGCAGAGGAGGACGTGGTAGAGGTTGCAGACAATTGATTTGCTACAATTGCGGAGGGCCAGGACACTATGCCCACAATTGAACTAATCCAACACGCTCGTAATGCAAGTATTGCACGCTGTTTGATCATGAAACAAAATATTTTCCTACGCTGATAGCCAAGATACATGACAAAGGATAGCTAACACCTCCCCTAACTCAAAACCTGCAAATGACGAGGTTTGAGCTACACGAGGAAGATACGAACGTAAATATAGTGTTCTGAAGTGGAATTGCGACAGGAGATGACAAGGGGAAACAACCAAAAGATAGTACCTGGGTTCACAAAGCCCTAGAAAAAGAAGTTGGGTTTGATTTGGAGCGCACTCAGGAAACCTTCATGGAAGCTAAGAAGAGCTTCGTCGAGGCCTCCACTTCAAGAAGCAAAGATAAACTGAAGCTAGAGATCGACCTCTCTATGCTCACTACTTTCCTAGAAACATGTATGAAGTTACTTCGCGACAGTAAGGCTGTGAAAGGGATATAGGAACTTTTCAATAAATGTGTTAGGACTGCACTAGGTGAACCGTGCGTAGCCCACAAGATTAGAAAGCATAAGACAAGGATGAGGCATGAAATGAGACTCACCACGCAGATCAGAGAATACGAGATGGATCAAGTCATTCTAGATTTGGGATTAGATGCGAATGTTTTACCGAAACAGAAATATGGGAGCGAATGGGGAGACCTACGCTGCAATGGTCTCCAATTCAGTTGAGGATGGTGAATCAGTAGAAATTCATACCCATGGGGAAACTGTAGGAATTGACTATGTATATTGAGGGAGCGAGTGCACTAACAGACTTTCAAGTAATAGTGATTGTTAATGACAGCAATCCCTACCCCACACTCTTAGGAATTGACTGGGCTACTGATATGAATGGGGTAATCAAATTGAAGAAGTGAAAGATGATCTTTGAGAAGATGTCACTACGCGTAATAATACTTCTAGATCCTACTGAAGGATCGTGCTATATGGAACCAGTCCTCGACTATGAGAGTGATGATGATTTGGACTGCATCTATAAGATAACAATGCAAGACCAAGACTGGGTGAATCCCACCGCGGATGGGCGAATTACATGGGAGCGTGAGTGTTCCTGCACGTTGGATTCCGATAGAGAAATAGAACATTGGCAGAATCTGTTACATGAAATAACTACATTAAATTGTAATATGATGACCCGGTCGCTGCGTTGCGTGTCGATATAAGTAATAAATCTGCCTACTTATGATGGTATAAATGAGGTAGATACCTTCTTGGATGCATTTGAAAGGGAGGTGTCGAAAAAGCAACGCTTCCAGGCCTTGGACTAGGTACTACGCGCTATGCCCGCAAGATGGTGGGGTACGCACAAAGGAAGATTTGATGATTGGCGCGAATGTAGGAGAATGATGCCAGCACGATTTCAGATGCCTAAGATGTGACAAACAAACAAGTATGATGGGCAAGATGATCCACGTGCACATCTAGCCAAATGGACGCAGGCCTATGGAGAAAAGCCACAACTTGAGTGGGTACCACTGTTCTATCATGCCTTGGATGTTATCCCAATGAATTGGTATATAGAGATAGAGCTCCGCCATGGGACAGGTGAATGGGATATCCTGCACGAAGGTTTTATGATGACATTCAACTTTGAGGATGGGTTTGACAGTATTGATGAAGCGCTACAAGAGGTGAAAACAACCATCTTTAGAATACCATAGGATCCTTTAGACTTGATTAAGCTTGAATGGGCTACTTAGATGAGTCGTGTGCTAGAATGTTATAACGTAACTACTAAAGAGGAGGATGAGAATCCATGGAAGATTAACATTCCAGAAATAGAAGGCCACTGTGAGGTTCAAGGACCATAAATTGAGAACCCTGATAGAACCATGTCGGTGAAAACTAAACAGGTGAACATTGGTATGGAGGCAGAACCCAAATTCAAAAAGATTGGAGACTACTAGGATGACGTGACAGTGGATAAGGTCACTGAATTACTCCGTGAATATGAAAACTTATTCCCTACCAACTTTACGGATTTGAAAGGAATAATTAAATATCTAGGAGTGATGAAGATCACATTAAAACCTGAGAGGAAGCCAGTTAAGTAGAGGCCTTACCGCCTAAATCTGAAATACAAGGAGAAGTATCCTTAGAGCTAGAAAAAATGCTAGCAGCAGGCATCATTAAGCTTATGAAAGAGTCCGATTGGGTAAGCCTAATGGTGGTGCAAGAGAAGAAGCAAAAGGATGAGATAAGGATATGTGTAGATCTTAGGAAGTTGAATGACACTTGTGTGCATGATCCTTTCCCAACTCCATTCACAGATGAAGTGTTGGACAATGTAGGTGGTCAGGAAGCATACTCCTTCACTGATGGGTTCTCTAGGTACCACCAAATCAAAATCATGCTGGAGGATAGGAGAAAGACAACCTACGTAACTAAATGGGGTTTCTTTCAATATATTGTCATGCCATTTGGATTGAAGAATGCGCCTGCTATCTTTTCATGTGTGGTTGTTGTGGCATTCAAGGAATATATTCATAAGTTCTCGGAGGTCTATTTTGATGACAAGACTGTATTTGGGCTGGTTAAGCGCCATGTAGCAAGCTTGCGCTTGATGCTGGATACCTGTCAAAGATACCAAATTGCGCTCAACCTCAAGAAGTGTATGTTTTGCATTCCTTTTGGGAACCTATTGGGGCATGTGGTTTGCAGACAAGGGTTGATGGTAGACCCCGTGAAGATCGCAGTGATTCTGAAATTGGAAGCATCGAGGAATGTGAAACAGTTGTGTGCTACTCTAGGACACACGGGATATTACCAAAAGTTTATTAAGGGCTATGCCCAGATCACTGTGCCAATGGAAATTTTTTTGAAGAAGGATGTCACATTTTTCTGGAACAATGGTTGTAAGAATAGATTAGATATATTGAAAGAAAAGATGGTTACTACACTGATTCTAGTCTTCCCAAACTGGAAGAAATAATTTCATGTACATGTTGATGTGTCATGTATAATGCTGGGGGAAATAATAACACAGGATGGTGGAGAAGGCTTTGACCACCCTATCATGTTCACAAGCTATAGATAATCCAAAGAAAATAAGAACTATTCCACCACTAAGTGCAAAGTGCTAGCTATCGTGTATGTGCTCCAGAAGTATCGACACTACTTGCTAGGAGGCCAATTTAAGATGTATACAGATCACTCCTGCTAAAGTACCTGGTCAATAAGCCTGTGTTGGTGGGGCACATCTACATATGGCTATTAATATTCCAGGAATATGATTTTGAATTTGTTGTGAAGCCTGGACGATTGAACGTGGGACCCGACCACGTGTCCCGCATCCAGACAAGGGAGGAACCCTCTAATTTGGAGGAAGGATTACCTCACATGTAGCTTTTTGTTGTGCGCATCGCAGATGGAAATTTTAAGGATATAATACACTTTCTAACAACTAGAACTACGTGAGAAGGATACTCTATCCAGCAAAAGAAGGAATTAGTGGTATGCACGGCAGATTTCTCTATCATTGTTGGACATCTATATAAGATGGGGAATGATCAAAGAGTAAGAAGGTATGTACCTGAGTTTGAACAAAGTAGCATCCTCACAGATGCTCATGGGGGTGCCACAGGAGGACATTATGTAGGGAGAGCAACCGTGCAGAAGATTCTATGTGCAGGGTTGTGGTGTCCAACCCTTCATCAGGATTCAAAAGCATATTGCAAGGTGTGTGACATATGTCAAAGAACAGGTAAGCCATCACGGAGGGATGAAATGTATTTGAATCCACAAATGACATTGCAACCTTTCAAAAAGTGGGCAATAGATTTTGTAGGACCTATTCAGCCTCAAGGGAAGACAGGCGCGAGGTACATTATCACTGCGACGGAGTACTTGACTCGTTGGACAAAAGCACAACTGGTGAAGGATTGCACAGGTACGATTGCCACGAAGTTTCTATTGGAGCATGTACTGATGTGATTTGGCTGTCCAAAGATCTTGATGAGTGATCATGGTACGCACTTCCTAAATGAGACGATCAACGCACTAATAGAGGAATTTTAGGTGTATCACCAGAAGAGCACACCTTATCACCCATAGGCTAACGAGACAATGGAGGCATTCAAAAAAGTACTGGAGACCACACTAACTAAGATTTACAATGCTCAGCGAAATGATTGGGACCTATGCACACCTATAGTATTGTGGGCTTATTAGACAACATGCAAGAAGTTAATGAGACAGACACCCTTTAGGTTAGTTAGGATCGTATGTTATTAAGGATATTACCAGCGGTGGCGTAGTCTAGTTGGTTAAGTTGAATGGATATCCCTTCCCAAGAAAAGTGGATGGTAGTCATTTGAATCCATACACAGGTGGCCCGACCATCTGACTATCCAACAGAAGCATAGTCTTAGCACTCTAAGCAGCTGAAAGGAGGCACGTGACTATAAATTGCACTGCCCGGGAGTTGCATGATGTTAGGACGTCCACCCAACTCAAGCATTAGTGACTGCAAGAGCAGACAGGGCCACGAAAGAAAACAAAGGCTGACTATAAACTACACTGCCCAAGAGTTGCACGATGTCAGGATGTCCGTCCAACTTAAGCATCAGTGACTGTGAGAGCAGACAGGGCCACGAAAGAAAACAAAGGCATCAAAGACATCCTTTGACCCAATCACCCTCACTTAGGGGGATTTCGATGATATCAAAGAAAAATTGAGGGATGTCACCACGAAGGCCCTCCAATAGTTTGAAGAATAGCAGCGCTTGGTATTGGGGGCTCTCCTGACAGAACTGTAGGAGTTGCAGGTATGCACTCCACAGGCTGGCACAGTGTCCACCAACCTCGCGATCAACACTTTAGCTACTGAGGAGATGTTGTGCACAAGGGTGACCAACACGATAATGCTACTAGAGGGGGCACTTACTATAGAGAAGGAGGCCGACAGGCCCATGATTAGCAGTTGAAAGGGGTAGGATTGAACATGCCTGTGTTCCCTCCAGAGATGCTCTACCTCTTACAGGATGGAGTCACCACGAAACTTTGGGCAAGGGAATGTCACGCTCTATAGGTAATGAGCGAGCAACGCATCAGCATTGAGTAGTTGGGCCTGCAGCACAATGAATTAGTAGAGCAGAATAGACAGATAATGCAGGTAGTGGGGGAAGCCTGCTGGATCGTCTCGGAGTTGGACATTCAGGCAAAAGAACCAGTGGAGGCGCGCTTCCGTAAGTTAGCCACAAGGGTGCATGACGCTTGAGGAGAGATGGCCAAGGTTCAGCTAGAGTTGAACTTGCAGATCGTAGAATTGTAGTTGAGGGCCCAGCTTTCAACTCCGCCGGAGGTCAGAGAACAACGTACCACCGCTGTTACAACAACAATAGTGGCAGTTGATAGTGCAGCGGCAGATTGCATGTAGCTTTTCGAACAGTCATTTGGGGTCCTAACCACGCTATAGGAGGACCCGAACATAGAGCACCTGGAGATAGAGGCGCACAAGCTACAACAAAGGTATGACGAGGTAAAAGGAAGTGATTAGATAGTTTCCCTTACACAAAGGCTTACACGAATGCAGGAGGAAAAGGAGCTCAAGGAACAGGTGGATTTTGCTCGACATAAAGAAGCTATCTTAAAAGCATGCCTACAGCCATGGATAGATGAGGCTTATGCGATCATAGCCTCCATTGAAGGAAAGTTCACAAAACTGTAGGCAGCTCAGTAGAATATTCAGAGCAACAGTCACCAAACAGCGTGTGGAAGAAGTCCAACAGGCAGTCGCTCAGTGCACTGTCGAAGTTGCGGTGATCCAAATAGAGCTGGGAGGTCTTCATGCTCAGATCTCCGCACCTGCAGAGTGACTCAAGGGAAAGTTAGGACATTTGTTTTGGGGGCCTATTGGGCATAGGATCCCCTAAGGATAGTTTTGGGGCTTAAAGCCCTTATGTTGGTCCAATTTTGTAATCCAAATGTAAAGACTCTGCATTTTGTGGTTGCGGAGTGCGTAGGTGTTAAAGAGTCATAGGGTTGTTCGCACTTACTTTTAAATTGTAATGTCAGCTGTAGAAGATCTACCCATGGTCTACAGACCATGGATTGTATAAATAGAGCTAAGCTCTAAGTAGTTAAAGGAAATAAGAATGGAAGTAATGAAGACCGAACATGTATGAGAAATATCTCTGAAGTAGAAGTTTAAGTTTTGGGTCATAGCATAGGTGGAGGCTTTGCAGCTAAGTGTGCAGAGGCCTAGAAGTCTGCAGTTGAGTGCGCGGACCCCTGCAGCTGAGCACACAGGGCGGGTTGAGTCTGTAACAATCTAGAAGTATCAATAAAGAGAAGTATTCTACAATTTTTGCGTCTTTATTTCTTATTTATGTATCTATTTTATTGGGTATAAATTTCACTTATAATGCTTATATGATGCGTGAATCTATGTAAATGCATTGGTTAAGTGAACGCAAGTAAGAACATCCATTTACGTGAAGCCAACTAAGATCTGTTAATAAATCAAGTAAGATACTTAGCGGAGTTTGGGCAATATCACAGTTCACTGCTTTAGTAGCGCGGAAGCATATCAACCCTAGGTTAGGGCTGTGTGAAAGTCAATTGTACCGTTTTGTGAAGGTGTTGAAGGTATAGCTGGGATAAACTAACATCACAACCATCTCAAGGGTGCGGAAACTTGGTTCCAGCATTCCCCCATACTACTTATTATGGAACCAACTCACAAAAAGATAGAAAAGATAGATCAATGCCTTAGAAATAAGCCTCTTCGAGAAATCTCCTTTACATTACACAAATGAAAAATTCTTGGATGATACAAATGACAATACCTCCTTTCTATATATAGGAGTCTAAGGGGTCA
>APFE031529774.1:203575-229918 GCA_000404065.3 Pinus taeda | reverse complement strand
TCCTTCATGAAAATTGACCATGTGACAAGTGGTTTATGAGAAAAAAGCCCTTTATACCATAAAAATTGATTCGGTTCTAAATAATTAGATGCAATACATACCTTTTGTAATAGTGGTACACCATGTAGATCAAAATATTTTTCCATCTGTAGTATCCAATTTACCGGATCCTTGCCATCAAACTTCCTCATCTCGCTTTTTCTTGATTTTAGGAGCTCGATCTTGAAATGACTATGAATTTGTACTTTCAGATCTTTAAGTTCTACAATTTCGGTGTATAATAGCCCTCTGAGTCCTCTTTCTAACCCTACAAGTCTAATCAATATTGGATTCTCCAAGGAGGAGTTATACCAAATCTCCCATAGTGACCTTCTTATAGACTTGTTCAGTAGATCAAACTTGTACGATTTTTCGTGGGTCAGTGTTTCAACCTTAGGTTTTGAAAAGGGTACCAAAAAAACTGCAGCTAGTCATCTTTCTGTAAATTTTTATGAAAATTTAATCTGATGCACAGAGAGAAAGTTATGATGATTTTACAAAGCTGACCTATTTGGAATGTAATTTGGGGGTCTGCAAAAACCATAACTTCCTCAGATTATATCTCTGAAAATATAGCACTAGAGGATCTGAAATTTGGATCTGAGGTTTAGAATGATCTCTTCTCAAATGGGTTTTTTTTTTAGCTTCTGAAACTTCGTAGCGAAAGAGTTATAGTGAAAATTCCACAATGACCTATTTGGAGCAGCAAAACCCTAGAATCCAAGGCTCTGATACCAAATGTTATGGAACCAGCTCACAAAAAGATAGAAAAGATAGGTCAACACCTTAGAAATAAGCCTCTTTGAGGGGTAAACCTCCTTTACATTACACAAATGAATAATTCTTGGATGTTACAAATGACAATACCTCCTTTATATATAGGAGTCTAAGGGGTCATAATATAATTAGAGCAGACATAACAATAATAATGTAAGGGCACAATAATAACAATAGTGGGCTTCTATGGGGCACAATAATAACAATATGGGGACTACATGGGTACAAAAATATAATGAGGGGGTTGTAATAATAACAATAAGGGTTTACACTAGTAGTATAGGGGCTTAACACTACTTCGGGTGAGACTTCTGTCCGCGCTCCGTGGGCTGATGCCAAAATGGCTAGTAGTGTAGGGATTTGTTTGGCTAGCTAATGTTGAACCTGGGTCAGCCCCCCAAAAGTCAACATCCATCTCAAATATCCACCGCCACTCAACTACATGTGCAACCATTTCCGAACCCAAACAATAAAGTAACTCACCCCACTTACAGTGTTGAGGTACAACACTTCCAAACAAATCCTCTTGATCTAAATGGTATTCATCTTAAATCAAGAATTGTATTGCAAAAAATATATTCTCTTGGTGCCATTTAAGAAGGAGATCCTGAAGAACCATGTACTACATTTGACGGATAACAGCCATTGGAGCCTAAGATTGAATAATTTGTACTATGCTTATCATTAGAACCTTTATGTGTTCAAGGGAGTAATTAGAAAATAGTAGAATATTTGAATGACATGGAAGAAGAAAGCATACATAATTATTCAAATATGCAAGTAAACCAAGGGCATTACAACTATATTGAAACCTGGTTCCAGACAATCATTGAGTCGCAACAACACACTCTTATTCAACCATTCACGATCTCATCTTAGTCAAAGTAGTTGGTCTCTCATATTCAGAAACACGTCAAAGCATATCTTTTGAGCGTACACATTAATTTATCATTCATCCTGTTATGAACATGGATCCATTGGAAGTATTCATATACTTGTAAGATATTTTATTTCTTCAAGTAGAGTAGGATAGGAAAAAAGAAATAAAAAAGGAACACAAAGAAAAATGAAGAGGAAAAATGAAGTCATGGATGAAAACCTCCTTTGAGGAACCTGAGATTAGATCATTGATTGAAAACCCCCACGAGGAAGTCAATGGGTTGGAAAAAAGAGAAAAAAAATAAAATAAAAAAAATAAGATCCTAGGTGAAAAACTCTTCTAGAGCACCTAGGCAGACTTGCTAGTTGAAAACCTCATTGAGGCAACTAGTAGGCCTAGGAAAAAAGAGAAAAAAGAGAAAAATATCTATATAATGTAGAATGTAAATAGGACTAAAAGGGAAGTTTTGGATAGTAAAAGAGAACAGAGACACAACGAGAGAGGTGGTAACAGGTTGTTGTATTTTGTTATCACCCGAATTTGGGTTGGACGATGTATTAATGTATGTACTTGCCTAAGTGAATTAATAAAATGGAGCTTTGCCTCATGTTTCACAAATTGCGTTTCTGTATTTGAGCTGATGAATTGATTAAGGTACTGAGTAGTGTTTTTATTTAAAGGGGAAATGCGCTGGTTGGCTAGGGCCCAATCAATCCATTACATTTAACCCAATTCCCGTTTTCTTGTAATTTGTGTTTACATTGTCAAGTGTGATTTAATTTTAAGCACATGCATTCCTGTCTAAGTGAAAGAGGATCTGTTGTGTGAAGTAGATAAATTCCCTTTCATGCACTTGATTTCAGATTGTTTTTCCTCTGCCTGGTCCAAGCAGGAGAAATAACCCTGCACCAATGCACGTTGGTGTGATATCTCCTTTTCTGCAATTCTATTTGATTGGTTTTCCCCGCCTGGTCCAAGCAGGAGAAATGAACCTGCACTAGTACACGTTGGTGTTATGCAACAATCCTTCTTAGTCTACTTCCTGCAATCTTCTTTCTTTCATTAAATGCTTATGACAATATAAATGTATATTGATTTTTTCTTTATTCCTACACTTTGTTAAGATCAGAAACACACACTTTTTATGTGTGCAATTTGATTTAACAGTATAATAGCACTTGCAATAATTAAGCACTCATTTTAAGAATTAAATGTTAAGTTCAGGAAGCTCTAATTCGGTGCAAGAACTAGTTTCTTGCCACGGGATCTGAGTGCTTTGAACCTGGAAATGTTCAAGTCCTTGCAGGAAGTAAAAAGCCTTAGTAAAGACACCATTTATACCTTCTGCATAAATCTCTGTTCTTGCACTAGTGCAAGAAGACTGCGATAGTACAGGACATATTAATGCAAGAAGGAAATCTCTAAAGGAGCAGGTTTAAGGGCCCATCTGATGAGATTGCTAAGTGTCTTTGCTAAAGAAAAACACACACTCAGTAGTTAAACAATAATTAGCTAGAGTGATTTCCCTTTATGTTTAATTCCCTCTTGAAAATGCATTCTTCCTTGTTCCAGTCCTAGATTATTTTGATGGTCCAAATTGCCTTTTTCTCTTTTTAATTTGATTCTGCAATCTTTCCTTTAAAGAAAGTAGGGATTTATATTAGGAAGATTCATACCATCTCTGGCATTGCTTGTGCTTCGTCTCTAAGTTTATGGATCCCTTGGGTTGAAAAATTAAGTGTTGAGGAGTTTGCTTAAGTGTAATTCCTGCACCCAACATTTTGGCGCCGTTGTCGAGGAGGTGATTTGATTTGGTAAGAATTTTTTGATTATACAATAAAGGTAATTTTTCCTTTATTTTTACAGTATTGTTAGGAAAATCTTCTTCGAAGGAATTTTACTGGTGTTAATTGATTTCTGAGAGCATTTTTCATTAGAAGTTGTTTGTTATTTTTCTTTCTTTTTCAAAATGAATGCCTAGAAAAGTAAGGGTTTGAAGCCCACCAAGGGCCGAAAGAATTCTGAAATCAATTCTCATATTGGGTCTCCTTCTGTAAGCAGGAAGCCCAATCCAATTCAAACCCATCACGTAGGAACAGTCCACCTGGATTCTGGTGACAACAGCTTAGCTGTGGTTCAGCCTGTTGAGAGTGGTTCAAGTAAAAGGGAAACAATGGTGAACCATGAAGATCATGTGAAAGGGACTAGTGAAAACTAGGTAAGTATAGAACAATCCACTTTTGTGTTTCCAATTGTGGATCCTGATACTGTGGCGCAAATGAAGAATATTCCACCATCATCTCTCCCTCATTTCCATGGTAAAGTTCACGAAAATCCTGACTCTTTTCTATTTGAGTTTGATATTCTGTGTAGAAGTTATGATTATTCAACTAATGCTCAGAAGTTAAGATTATTTCCTGTTACTCTCAAGGACTCAGCTCTACGCTATTTTATGGGGTTAGGATGAAACACTATAACCTCTTGGGATCAGATGAAGAGAGTATTTTTGTCTAAATATCAAGAATATTGCAAAACTCGGGACATGCAGGATGAGATTTTTACAATCATACAGGATGATGATGAAACTCTTCAAGATTACCTAGAAATATTTCTTTATATTTTACAAAGGTTGAAACTTAAGTTTGATCCTAGTACTATCAGAACCTTGTTCTTAAGAGGACTTACTAATAATACTAGAAATAATTTAAATTTGTTAAGACAAGGTGATATTTCTTAGCAAACTTTTGAACAAGTTTGTGAATTGTGCAGGAATTTTTCAAGAAATCAGTATAGATCTGGTAGAGTAACTCGAAATAGAAATAGAAAAACTGAATCTACTGATGCTATGATTATTGGACTAGAAAATAAAATGGAAAACATGAAAATTGATATAATGAATATTGTTACCAAATAGTTGGACTCTTTAAAATTTCAGCAAAAACTCACGAAGGAACAAGAGTCATTATGTATTTTCTATCCTAAATGTAGAGACAAGCATCCTCCTAAGAGTGTCCTCTTAATTTGAAAGAAACTAATAAGTGTGCTATTTGTGCAGAAGACCATGTCACAGAAAAATGTCCCTTTATACCAAGACTTAAAGCTGTATTTACAGGGGGATAGCCTGAAGTTGAATACTTGTATGCTATGGGAGCAAGAAGGAATTGGCCTCAGGTAGGTGCAAGTATGGCTCCTAAATTTTCTCCACACTATTTTTGTTATAATTCACATGCATATTCTTATCCTAACACTAATCAGCAGTGGCAATATGGGAATCAACATCAGCATGGGCAACCTTCTTAACCATGGCAACAAGGTTGGAGAAGGCCAACTCATTCTTCATATTCCTACCAACCACCTATGCAGTCATATCCATCTACACATACACCTTATTCAATGCCTCAACTTCCAAGTCAGTATACTCCATCGTTGCCTTTACCTCCACCTTTTCGACCTCCTCAGTTTCTTTCTCAACCATGCCTAATCCTAACAATAATAAAGTAGTGCAAATGATCTATGTAACAAACCCACCTTCACCATTCGAGTACCAGTCTATTCCAGTTGGGGTTCATAATATTCAATTAAGATCAGGAAGGACTGTAACATCAGAAAATCAGAAGCAACCTATAATGATTGTGAAAAGAAAGGAGAAGAGGAAATTCTTAGCCATTCTCCAAAAGCTGTCACTAAGTATCCCTTACCCTCTAAATCCTTTCCATCTTCTTCCAACCAACCTCCCTTCCCAGAGAGGCTAGTAATGGAAATAAGTGAGCCTATTTCTAAGACTAGCTTGGCATTAGAGCTTCAAAATCTTTTCATTAAGATACCTTTGCTTCAAGCCATCAAAGAGATCCCCATTTGTACCAAGATTATTAAGGAACTCTGTCTCAAAAAATCAGGAAGGAAGAGATTGGAACCCCAAACCATTCAATTTATTGGTAGGGCAGCAAAGTTGAAGATGGGATGTGTGTCTATGGAAAAATATATTGATCCCAGAAACCCTGTTGTCTCAGTTCAAAATGGTAATGTCCTTGCCTCTAATGTTCTTATAGACCCGGGGGCAGCCATTAATGTCATGACTAAGCAAACCATGGATCAACTTTGGTTATCTCATCTTCGCCCTACTCCCACTGTGCTTGAATTAGCAGATAGATCTAAAATTAAGCGAGAAGGAGTATTGGATGATGTGATCATCTCATTAGATTCTTGGGAATATCCTGCTGATTTCATTGTTCTTTAGCCAAAAAACCCAGTAGGAGGACATCCCTTGATCTTGGGTCGACCATGGCTTGTTACAGCCGATGCATATATTGGATGTTGTTCCGATGATATGTAAATTTCGTATGGAGATTCTAGGAAGAAAGTTACCATATACCCCCTTGCCAGATCCATTCAGGACCTTCGAGATAATTTATGGTTGGATCAAAGTAGTGATGAGGAGACTCAGCCCATTTCCCTTATCCATCATTATACTAGGTCTTCACAAGAAGATGTGATTCAAGATTACCCAAATAATCTAGACACTATGCCTAATTTTGAGCCATTGTGCCAGATTTTCAGCTTAGATTTTCAAGATAATCATGATTCTTATTCGTCTATACCATTGCATTTGACCACTCCCTTGAGTACTCTTGAGCTTGATACTACTCTTGTTGCAATTAGACCTGGTAAATCCTTGCATATTAGTTCAGATTTGGACTCATCTCCGTAAGAGTAGCTTGTGAATTTGTTGCAAAACCATCTTAGTGCCTTTGCTTGGGGCTATGAAGATATGAAGGGTATTCCCCCTAAAACTTGTACACATCATATCTATATTCAGGAAGGAACCTCACCTGTCCGACAACCCCAAAGGCGAAAGAATACAGATCTACGAGATATTGTGAAGGAAGAAGTACATAAACTCTTGGATGCCGGTTTTATCCATTCTATTTCCGACAGTTAGTGGGTCTCTCCATTGGTGCTAGTACCTAAGAAAGATGGAAGATGGCGTATTTATCGAGAATTAAACAAAGCCACTTTCAAGGATTATTTCCCTCGCTTTCATTGACTAGGTGTTTGATACCCTTGCAGGAAAGAAATATTTTTCCTTTTTGGATGACTTTAGTGGTTATACCCAAATATAGATTGCACCCGAAGATTAGGATAAAACTACTTTTACATGTCCATGGGGTACATTTTCTTATAAAGTGCTTCCCTTTGGTTTAGTTAATGCCCCAGCTACCTTCAAAAGGGAAGTCCTGGCCATTTTTGCTAATCTAGAATTTCTAGAAATTTATATGGATGACTTTTCTATGTTTGGTGATTCTTTTCAGGAAGCTCTAAAAAATTTGGAGAAAGTACTTCTTCATTGTCAGGAATTCCATCTCGCCTTGAGTGATAAGAAATGTAAATTAATGTGCAAAGCAAGAGTGGTACTTGGCCATTTGATTTCTAGTAAAGGTATCCCTGTTGATCCCTCAAAGATTGAAATCATTCTGCATCTTCTTGCACCCAAAACTCAAAGGGAAGTAAGAGGTTTTTTAGGACATGTTGGTTACTATGGAAGACTCATTGAAATTTTTTCTAAGATAGCTGCCCCTATTTTCCAACTTCTAGCTAAGGATAGCGATTTTTCTTGGACCACAGCTTGCCAATAGTCTTTTGAAACATTGAAGGAAAAGTTAGTACAAGCACCAGTTTTGAGAGGTCCTAACTGGTCCCTGCCTTGTCACATTTCCTTTAATGCTTCAAATTGGCTATTTGTGCAACTTTAGGACAAGAGGAAAATAAGCAATCCTATGCTATTTATTATATTAGTAAGAATTTGTCTTCTGCTAAATTAAATTAGACAGTTACAGAGAAATAGATTTTAGTTGTAATTTTTGCAATTAATAAGTTCAGGCACTATATTACAGGATATGAAGTATTTGTACATATTGATCATTCTGCAATTAAATATTTGATGAACAAACCATTGACTAGCGGTAGAGTGACTAGGTGGTTACTATTGTTGATAGACCAGGAAAATCTAATGTTGTAGAAGGTTTTCTTTTTAGATTAGATAATCCTGGTGAAGCAACTCTTGTTAATGATGATTTTCCAGATGAACATCTTTTTTCTATGTCAACAGATTCTTCATGGTTTGCTGACATTGCTAATTAGTTGGTTACTGGGAAAACACTTGTCCACTCTTGAAAAGTGGAATATTATTCAGAAAAGCGGTCCATACTCCTGGATTTAAGGAGATCTCTTTTACACTGGTCCAGACCTAATTATCCGTAGGTGTGTAAGAGAGGAGGAAGTGTTTGACATATTGGAATATGCTCATGATGAACCTTGTGGAGGCCACTTCGCTGATAAGCGGACTGCATATAAAGTATTGCATGCTGGTTACTTTTGGCCTTCCTTGTTTAAGGATGCCAAACAATATGTTAGGCAATGTGATAGTTGTCAATGAGTGGGCCAGCCTAATCAAACCAATGAAATTCCTTTATGCCCCCAAGTTATGATTGAGCCGTTTGAAAAATGGGCTATTGATTGTATAAGGCCAATAAATCCAACGTCATTAAGTAAAAAGCATATTTTGGTTTGTACAGATTTTGTTACAAAATGGGTAGAATCTAGAGTTGTTTCCTTTGCTATAGAAAAATTTGTTGTTGATTTTCTTTTTACTGAAATATTTACTAGATTTCGTGTGCCTAGAGAAATTATTTCTGACAGTGGTTCGCAGTTTATTTCTAATCTAGTACAGGGTGTGATGGAGCAATACAATATCCGGCACAGGAAATCCATGCTGTATCACCCGCAAGAAAATGGCTAGGTGGAATCCACAAATAAAGTGATCGAGTCCATTCTTACAAAGACAATAAATATGCATCGAAAAGACTGGGATGAAAGATTACTAGAAGCTTTGTGGGCATACAGAACCACTTGGAGAAATAGCACGGGACATACACCATATGAGCTAGTATATGGCAAATAGGTTCTATTACCAATTGAATTCCAGATCAAAACTTTCAGAACTACAGTTCAATTAGGACTAGATCTCTCTGAGGCACAACAACAATGTCTTGTATAATTAAATGAGTTAGATGAATTTCGTAGGGATGTCATTTAACAAAACATACTAATTCAGTAGCAACAAAAAAGGTGGCATGACAAGTCTCTTCAGAAAAAGCAATTCCAACCAGGTGATTGGGTGCTCCTTTATGATTCTAGATTTAAAATTTTTAAAGGGAAATTGCATACATGTTGGATGGGACCGTATGAAGTGATCCGTGTATTTGAGAATGGAGCAGTAGAAGTTAAAACTATTGATGGACAAAATTTAGTATTCTTGATAAATGGAAACAGTTTAAAGAAGTATTTTCAGCCACTTGCTAGGAAAGATTTTACACAACAAGTCCAATAGAAATTTGTGATGGTAGTGGTGAATGGTAATACCAACCTTTTGAAAACATGAATCCTTCTTCTTCTTAAAAAAGAAAAAAGAAAAAAAAAATATTATACAATTTTTTTTGTAAAAGTAAAGAAAAAATATTTTCCTGTAATTATGAAAATCAGTTCATTGACATGATTACCGAAGGATCAACCTAAAAACCAGCTTGCAGGTAGGAAGATAAAAAATTTCTTATAAAAAGAGAATGTTCAACATAACCAACCTTTATACAATTGCGGTAATTAGCATGGATATTTTTATTCAAGCAACACTTAATTTGCGCTGCAGTTATTTTTCTTGCACCAGTGCAGGCAGATCTTCCAGAAAATTTTTCTTCCTTTCTTCATATTCCACTTTCGTAATATTCCCTCAGTTTTCTTCTTCAACCCAGAATGATTAACCTTCCCATATTCTTCTGGATCTACCCTGTCTGTTTCGTAAAAATCCCACTTTACCCTTGAATTTTTTTCCCTATCCCACTTTTGTTTATCCCCTCTTGTGGTACTATTCCTGGAATCCCTGCAACATAATTCCTTCCCATTTTGAAATTTCCCTTTTCCCACTTTTTTGTTCCCTCATGAATTCATTGCAGGATCTCGTGCACAAAGAGAAAAAGGATATGCTCTGAAGCATCAAGAAAGGGCAAAGCAAATTTCCAATATAAGTTGAGGAAGCCATGTTGGAAGTCCAACCTATATTTTACTTAAATTCTCTGATCTTTTTTTTTTCAGATATTATGCTTGCATTAGTGCAAGCATGTCGTCCTATATAATAATGCAAGCAAAATGGTACCAGTAGAATAGCATAGTTTAAGTTGTGCAAGCAAACTAGTGCAAGCATGCACCCTGTCAGAAACATAGTACATTTTGTTCTTTTCATAGCATTCGTCATAGGAAAGTGGTCATCATGAAAGTTTATAAGAATTCCTTTCACTTAGTTGATGAGTACTTGTGCTATCATATTAACTAGGAGAAAATTATTTAAAGTACAAGGTGTTTTTAAGTTAAGAATCATGATCATTTTGTAATGAATGATAAGTTCTTTTTTTGAATTATGAAGGAGTGTGGAAGTGTTTAATTGTTGCTTAGATATAGTTGCCCCTTTCCACCAAAATCCTAGATGTCCTTCACTCATAATGATTACCTCACCTAGCCGTTAAAACGTTGCCGCAAGTACCAATCCGACATGATCTAAAAGATGCCACGCATTCACGACTATTTCAGTGGAATGAATGGGTGATAAGATGGAAGAGATGGTGGACGGTTGGATCCCTATCTATAAGAACCTATTTTTCCGGTGTTGCATGTAAATTCTTGGCTGTTCATAACCATTAAGCAGCGATGTTGCCTATTCGAAGCGAACCTTTGTCTCTTAGTAGGGTAGAATAGACTGTTGAGTATTGCAATAGTCTTGCACTATTGCGAGACTCGGGATTTCTTCAATTCTTACAAAAGTTTGAAGGGCACAATAGTGAAGTGGCCTTACAGTTTTCCAAAAGTTTAAAAAATGGCTGAGTAAAAATTGGGCCTCTAAAATTTGAGGTTACGGAAGAGTTTATAGTAGCAACGACAAGCTTGGAAAATATTGGTGAACAGTGGTTTGAAAATCAGAAACTATAAAGGAAGTGATGATAGCATTTCGTCATCAACAAGAAGATGAAGGTAGATTGGAAGGAAGGAATTCCATGTAGTGCCTTGGTGGGATAATGGCAGGACCTCCTTTTCATCCTATAGAAATTCGTAACGTATGAGGGAAGGTACTCTTGCACTTTTGTGTACCATTTTAGGATGTTGCAGCATTTCAAAGCTGCCCGACACATCCGATGGAGGATGAATTTCCCCTATTTTTTGCTTAAGAGCTTGGAAAAAATGGCCAAGGGTGTGTGGGATGGATGGACAGGCCGGGCCAACAAGAAGTTATATCACCACAACCTGATAAATATTTTGGTCTAGAAACAATTAGAAGTTAAAGGCATGACCTGGGAGGTGTTGTTAAAATAGATACATAAAAAGACAGTTGCTAGAAAGGAGACAAAGGACCCTAATAGCACAAGCAAGGGTCCGAGTAAGAATGTAAAGGGGAGTCCTTCTTGCACCAGTGCAAAAAGGAAACAACTTGAAAAATCAATAGAAGAAAGGGCCCCATATCTAAATAATAAGACAGCTAGTGCACTTGTTGAAGAGACTCCTTCTACGCCACTAGTACAGGCATAGACCCTCGAAGAAGACAACTTATCAGTCCTTGCGGATGCAACAAAATTTGTAGATGTCAAAGATGACACTTTGTTGGTCGATTTCATTAAAAGGCCCCAGAAAAAGAATGAATAATATGGTGCAAGCAAAGAACCACAGTCTCCATAGGACATTGAATCCCGTTCTGCCCCAGTTCAAGAAGAAGAACCAGAAGAAGAAGAATTTCTTAATGTAACCATGAGGGACACTGAGGTCCCCAAGGAAGACACAACCCCTATTGAGATAGAAGAAGAAGAATATTTGGTAACTCTTGCTACTCGGATAGTTGAACTAGAGCATCAAGTCTAGAACTTAGAACATCTCATAGCTAAAGCGCAGGAGAATAAAGAACAGAGTAAAGAAGAATTAACTGTGGAGATCCAGAAAAAGAAAAGAGAAGTTAGAGTTTGGAAGTACCGAGTTGCGCAATGTTTCGAGCGACTTAAAAAGGTGACAAAGAAACTAAAGAACATCAGAAAGAAGAAGTTTGAATAATTGCAGGCCGACGTTAGTATGTCAGAGTGGGATTGAGCTGGAATGCTCAAAGTTTTGAAGGTTTTTTGCAAAGGTAAAGAGTTGTGTGAGGACACAAAACAACTTAGGGATGGGAGGATGTTAGCCCCCTAATTTGCTCTCTTTTTGTCATTTTCCCCTTTCTAAACAATAACCATTTGCTGTTGTTTTACCTCTTTTATACACCCTCATCTTGCACCAGTCCAACACGGTGACATATTTCGTTTAAACTTTATTTTTCATACTTTCAATTTAACTTAGCATTAATTAATCATTTATTACATGATTTCTTACTTTTAATCACTCTTTGTAACTTATTGATATCTCCAATGTTTATTTGGTAGTTAGAGTACTTACCATGACCACTGATCCTAGTGCAGGATCAGATCTTGCATCATTTCCAACACAACAAATCCTTGCAGCAAATCCAAACCTCCTTGATCACCGCCTCATTTTGAGCAGATTCAACCACTACAGAAAGGTCGATCCAAAGGCGGCCAAGATCGAATCTGTGAAGGATGAAAGCTGGAGATTGGCTATAGCCAATTTTGATAACTGTCTAATTTTGAAGGCCGAAAAGCTAAATTCTGCGTTTGGTTATGTAATCAATTGAATGATCTATTTTGGCTTTTGGCCAAAGATCTATATAATGTAGAATGTAAATAGGACTAAAAGGGAAGTTTTGGATAGTAGAAGAGAACAGAGACATAGCCAGAGAGGTAGTAACAGGTTGTTGTATTTTGTTATCGTCCGAATCTGGGCTAGACGTTGTATTAATGTATGTACTTGCCTCAGTGAATTAATAAAAGGGAGCTCTGCCTCATGTTTCACAAATTGCATTTCTGTATTTGAGATGATGAATTGATTAAGGTACCGAGCAACATTTTTATTTAAAGGGGAAATGCACTGGTTGGCTAGGGCCCAACCAATCCAGCACGTTTACCCCATTTCCCATTTTCCTGTAATTTGTGCTTACAGTGTCAAGTGTGATTTAATTTTAAGCACATGAATTCATGTCTGAGTGAAAGCAGATCCATTATGTGAAGTAGATAAATTCCCTTTCCTGCACTTGATTTCAGATTGGTTTTCCTCCACCTGGTCCAAGTAGGAGAAATAACCCTGCACCAGTGCACGTTGGTGTGATATCTCTTTTTTTCCAATTCTGTTTCATTGGTTGTCCCTGCCTAGTCCAAGCAGGAGAAATGAACTTACACCAGTGCACATTGGTGTGATGCAACAAGCCTTCTTAGTCTACTTCCTGCAATCTTCTTTCTTTCATTAAATGCTTATGACAAGATAAATGTATATTGATTGTTTATTTATTCCTGCACTCTGTTAAGATCAGAAACATTCACTTTTTATGTGTGCAATTTGATTTAATAGTATAATAGCACTTGCAATAATTAAGCACTCATTTTAAGAATTAAATGCTAAGTGCAAGAAGCTCTGATCTGGTGCAAGAACTAGTTTCTTGCCATAGGATCTGAGTGCTTTGATCCTATAACAATTCAAGTCCTTGTAGGATTTAAAAAGCCTTTAGTAAAGACACCATTTTTACCTTCTGCATAAATCTCTGTTCTTGCACTAGTGCAAGCAGACTGTGATAGTATAGAACAGATTAGTGCAAGAAGGAAATCTCTAAAGGAGTAGGTTTAAAGAAGTAGTTAAACAATAATTAGCTAGAGTGATTGCCTTTATCGTTAGTTCCCTCTTACAAATGCATTCTTCCTTGTTCCTGTCTTAGATTATTTTGATGGTTCAAGTTGCCTTTTTATCTTTTTAATTTGATTCTATAATCTTTCCTTTAAAGAAAGTAGGGATTTATATTAGGAAGATTCATACCATCTCTGGCATTACCTGTGCTTCGTCTCTAAGTTTACGGATCCCCTGGGTTGACAAATTAAGTGTTGAGGAATTTGCTTAAGTGTAATTCCTGCACCCAACACATGGGTTTTTAAATTTGTAGATTACAATTTGCAAGAGGTTTTGGGCTCCTTTCTTCAAGGTGACTGAAGCCTTCAATTTGGATCTTCTTTGAGACTAAAATGGTCTCAATAATGTACTCAAAACTTCTTGTATATAGCATTCACTTTCATTTCATAGAGGTAGGGTATGATTTTTTCTTTTCAAAGAGACTTTGCTTCATAACTTCGACACTTTTGACCGTGGTCTTCCAATAGAACTTATGCTCAAAATATCTCTTCAACTAATGCATAGGTGTGGATTTTAAATTCTTTTAGAGATTGTCTTTCCAAGGCTTATGCATAGAACCATACCACATAAATTTTAGACTATAGATAGAGGGTTCATCTCCTTTCTATGTTTTTTTATAGTTTCCAATATGAAGGCATTGAATACCATGCAAAACTAGAATAGTCCTTTCACAAAAATATAATAAATTCTTGGATCAATAATGACTATAATGTACATGCCAAATTTATGAATTCTCTCAGAAATTTGGTGACTTGTATGAAAGATGTAGACATGATGGTCTCCTTTTTTACCTCCACTCTAATTCCAAAAGGTGTGGCCTCTCCTATGCTGCTAGATAAGCCCTTTGACCCTCACAAATATTATCTTCATGTCTTTGTTTTAGTAAATGATGTTTGTGGCCTTCATGAAAAGATTAGGGTTGGATAAGGTGCCCAAAAAGCTTCAATATGTTTTTTAATGAGAGTGGTCTAGAGATGGATATTAAATTATCCTTTAGGTTTCCTTGAATCAAGGCTTGAAATCCCCGCAAGTGCCATCACTAACCTTGTGAATTCCTGTGGCCTTATCTCTGCAATTAGGGATATCATAATTTAACCAAAAAATTGCTCCTTTAGCCTCCACAAATTTGGTTTATGGTAGTTAATTTCATTGAGATAATATGATGCCAAACTAATCTTCTTTCTGCCCTCTGTTCAAATCCTCGCTCTTATACCATGTTGAGAAATATAGGGTAGACAACTAGAGTATTTGATTATTGATTTCTCTTTAATCCTTGACATGTTCTTGTGATTTATATTAGGAAATTTTCATCATTATTTAGTTTCCCATGATCATGATAAATTTCAATAATAATATCATAATGCAAACATAATAACACTAGATGTAGGCTTCTAGCTAGGGTCGAAACCTCTCTTAGAAAGGAAACCCCACAAAAAACTCTTCTTATAGAATTAATTCAATGAATACTTCTAGGACCTTGAACCAAGACCAAACATTCCAAGGGATGAGCCAAGAAACCCCAAACAATATATCTGCAAATTTTGGACTCAGGAAACCCTAGGTTCTCGAATGAACACACTTGTGCGTAGGAAGAAACAAAAATTTTCTTCCTTTATTTCCTCACTAACTTCCTCAAAATTTAGCTCCTGTAATTCGTTGAATCATACCTTCACTTCTTCGCTAGGATAGAAGTACTTCATTGGATGTGTGTGTCTTCAAATCAGAGCAAGCTTTCATAGTATAGGCATCATGTGGGATGAATTAGGCCTCTCTAGGCTGACTTGAGAAAGGTTGGCCAACTCATCTCTGGGAGGCTTCTAGACTTGACATAATACACTAATAATTTTCTTTATTAATAGATGAGTTCTCCAAGAGCTAGTAAATCTTACTTTTACTCTTTAACTTCACCAAGGCCCCTAGAGAACTCAATGGGTTCTTTGACCTAGGACAAAACTAACTATGGGTAAGAAACCATTTCACAGTAAACAATACTCTTTTATAAATAATTTTCTTTTTCTTTTTCTTTTTGACAGATACATCAATGACATCAAGTCATGACATATACAAATATCAATATTGACACTAGCTACATTTCAACACCTAGGACTACTAAAGATATTTTCTTTGGTAAGTCAGTCACCATTATTTTTTAGTCCTTAAACTTTGGGTTCATTATACTAGTTGTTGCATGAAACAATAGTCACGGGACTAAATAATTATAGGATTCTTACCTTTGTTTTAGGGACCTCATTTTCCTACTTCCAATGGGAGACTTATTTATTAGCTCCTTGATAATATGTACTTGTGAATAAGTTTGTTTCAATACCTACTTCAAACTCTTCCCTAAATCATACAAGTCATAAATTGGATCATTTTCCAAAAGACCTAACCCTCCATCTGAAAAATAAGAATCATAAATTGGAGCACTAGTAAAATGTATGAAATAAGACCTTTGAGGGTTAGTTTGTAGCTCAACAATATATTCTTTTTCTAGTGCATATTTGTTTAGGAAAAATGTAAATGAAGCCAATTTTTAAATCTGAAAAAAGAAAACACCCAAAGTGAAGGCAACAAGTGATGATATACAACCAAACATTGGATCTTGTCACCTTCGAGATTCAGTGTAGAAATTTTTGAATAAAACCAAGCGAAGGTATTTCAATTTCATCCCCAACAATGACACCAATTGATGTTGTAGTCATTGAGACAGTTCTTAGTTGTAAAGGAACAAATTTCTATGAGATCTACAAGATTTAATAAGAAAAATTAAAAGATTTGGCTGGAGAGATGGACCATGAGAACTTGCAATGGATTGTCAAATTTTTAACCCTGTCTTTGGAAACCATATTGGCCAAGATGAATGAGGGTTTCATAGCTTAGGGTTTTAATCTATGATTAGAAGCAAGTGATGAGAACAACGCTTAATCACTGAGGCACTTAATAATTTCTATTTTTCACCTTGTAGAAGAAATGACCTAAAGAACAAGAAATATGGGTGAAATCCTTATATGGTTGAGCGCCAATTAAGGGATTCATTCCAAAAATATGAGTAACATTAACTCTATGAAAATTCATAAATTTTATTTAAATTAACTTGTTGCTCCATTACACTCATATCAGTAGAACAAAAACATCAAGGAATAATAAACATAAGAATAAACTAATTCTACAATTTACACCAAAAACTGGAATCAAACTACTCTTTATTTTTAGTTTTCAAAGAGATTTATTCATTACATATTGTCATGGTTTTGAGGCTCCGAACCCTTACAAAATCACTCTTTATTACTTTTATTCTTTCCCTAGCCTAACTCTATTCATCAATTTCAAGACTGATTCTTGAATGGTTACAAAACAAAATTTAAATAGCTATAAAATTGTTTATTTAAGAGCTTTATAAATAAAATTACACATTACAAATATTATATATCTAAAAATATATATTACAATTTATATTTTCCCTTTAATAAACTAAACCCCAACTTTTTGTAAGAAATGTAACATATACATTTTGATTGTTAAATCAAGATTTGGAATTCGTTAAAATGCATATGCAAGCTCATTCTTTGTCAGATGCTACGTTAGGATGAGTTGGAGGTGAGATAGCTTTGGTGGTGATTTGAAAGTTTCAGATGCTATGTTAGGATGAGTTGGAGGTGAGATAGCTTTGGTGGTGATTTGAAAGTTGTGTGGGCTCCATGTCAGTAATACCATAAGTATTTTTACAAAACCATGTAGTATCTTGTGACACCCTTGATAGTGGTTTCAGAAAAATGAGGTAGGGGTGCTAGAATAAATGATAACCATTGATTTAATGATGAGTGGTTTTGGAATTCCACTTTGCTACACCCTCTTGTTGCTTAAAACTTAATTGTTTTGTCTTGTCACAATTTACTTATATTGGGTCTGAGCATTATGGATCGTTGATTATTATGGAATTTGTGAGAAAATTAACATATAATCTTGTTCACCTAGTGCTAATTTGTTTTATCTTACAACCATATTGGGGGTAGTTTTTTCGCTTGCAAAACACTTAGAACTATGGTAAAACCACTTGTGGGTTTACAAAATCGTAAACCACTTTGCGCCACCCCTTTGTGGGGGTTTTGGAAAAATCAGGTAGGGTTGGCGCAATCAACAACATCCATTCATTTTTGTGATGAGTGGTTTTGGAATTCCACTTTGCGATATCCTTTTACAATTTAAAATTTAATCACATCAGCTTGTCGTAATTTGTTGATTTGGAGCATGAAAACATGTGGATATTCGATTAATATGATAGTTGTGAGAATGCAGATTTTCATAGATAAAATATATCTTCTTGGATCCATTTGCTTCTACTACCACTTCATTTTCTATTGAGCCCTACCAGAACAGGCTTTTAAGCATATCTTTGACTGCGATACTCTCCCCTGCTAGCTGAAACTTAGCACACTCCACCTACGAATTACTAGAAATAAAATCAAAACCTATATCACCTCAAAACCTATTATGTTCATTATCATCCTCTAGTTTCTTTTGGTATTGTTCCTCACAACTACATACCCAGCTATTACTTTCCTGAGAAAATTTGGGTAAAATAGGTGTACTAGTAGTTAAGGATTTAACCTATATTTTGGTTGAGTTTAACTTTAGATTTCAAGTACTTTTAGGCTCATTCATATGGTCATCCATAAGGTGCCTCTAGAATTTTATTTCCAACCACATGTTATTTCCCTTTGTAACTCTAACATATCCATACACAGAGCCAACGCTTTTAGTGCTCCCACATGAGGAACTCTGTGAAGTGGCATTTTTTTCCAGAGCATTATGTTTCCCTAACAAGATTGTGCTCCACATTTATTTTTGCCCTCCTGCTCTTATGTAAATCAGAAGACGTTTCTCTACTTTCCCTAACTAAAGTTCTATGGAAAAAAATTTCATTGTCATCAATACCCTTGCCCTTTGATTTTCTAAAATTGCGTCTGTACCGATCAATATGCCTCCTCCCACTATCCTTGCTACAATTTTTGCTGAATCCATCATCAATCTCATGAAAAATCACGTCAGACCCTTTGGTTAAAATAATACTAGCTGCATCGTTTGGATTAGCAATGCTATCTAAACTTGGTAGCCGACTACCTAGGGTCATTTCAGATTTGTAGTGAGTGTTACTGTTAACTTTCCTTTGACTATTCTCATCTCTATACCTACTATGACCTGCAAATGAAGAAACTCCCATAGTCACAGATTGATCTAGCTGTATTTTTTTCTTCTCGGTGCTTACTTGAATATGGAAATCTCCAATTGTATCACTACTTACATGTTCTTTAGATTTCACTTTTGTGTAACATAAAGGTTGGCTGCAATTTCTATGAATGTCCTAGAATATCGAATGAGTGGTTCCTCAATTTGAGAATTTAAAATTAAATTATGTAATACATTATTCAATATACGCTTCTTTTCTAGTTGATCTTTGATACAATCATTCGTTTCGAAGCTTTGAGCTTTACTATCTCCTATGCTAAGTAAAGAAGAGCATGCCCCGAAGGAATCACACCTTCATAAATCATGTCGGGGAAGATATTGGCTAGTTCTTACCTCAAATACTTATGCATTGTTAGCTAGCTAGCTAAGATATGTAAGAGAATTTATCTAAAAAGTATGTATATCAACACCATTTTCAGAATTATCATTAAAATTATCAGTAGAAGAGTTTGGAGCACTAAAGAATTCACAGGTTAGAATTGATCCACATCGAGATACCTATAGGGTATAGATAAATTCAACCCTAGGGATCCCTCCTTATTATCTAATGTTATTGCACCATTTTTACTTCTTTTCACATATTTTGAACCATTCTTAACTTTTGTTTTCTTAGTATATGATTGAGAGGAATCAAAATCCAACTAACATAAATTACTCGACTGTGAATTGCTTGAACAAAAAAAACCCCAAGACTGTTGTGAGATAGGAGCAAAATTTCCCAATATAGCAACACCCTTGGCTTCCTTTTCACCAAGGAATAAATTTTATTAAACCATTGTTTCAACTTAGGTCCAAATGCAACTTTCACTTTTGCAACACTTGGTATACTTTCTAGATGTTGTTCCTAAGTTTGATTTGCGCACCTTTATGCCTAACTTGGTACCAAAAAATTTATGAAGCAAAAAGAAGCTTTCGATCCACATTATCTACATAATTTCTTGAAGCCAATATCCTTTACCCATTATTTCCATCAATTAGCTGCAATAGTGTTTGTAACCTTATCCATTGCGCATCTGATGGAATTTGTATCAAAGTAAGAACAAGAAACCTTAGTAGCACACAATCCTTTGAACAAGTAATATAACAATCTTGATTTGACTTAAGTTTTGAGACAACAATGGTTAATCCATTCTTAATCACAAGCCTAGAAAACTTTCCTTTTGTTTCTTTAACATCTATGGATGTATTGTACTATCCAATAAAATGTTGCATCTTTTTCGCTTGCCAATAAACTACCAACCAAGGTGTAGGATGTATTCCAATCCAATAGTAGAAAACACAAGTGGCTTGCTTTCTATGGGCGAAGTTGTGGCTATTCATCCCAGATTCCTTCAGGTAAAATTCCTTTCTTATTTGAATACATAGATTAGTAACTTATTTGTTGTGGTCACACATTTTTTTTGGGTTTAATAAACATTACAAACTTTCATGTATTTGATTGTGCAATAACTTGGCAGAGTTGCAACCATGTTATGAGTTCCTCAATGATGGGACCTTGACCACTATAACCTTGGCTAGTCTAGTTACAATTAAGAAAAGGGGCCTCTCCCATAGAATGGTGGCTGGAGAGGCACTTCTTATTAAACCCAACTTATTCCCCCTGGATCTGTAGGTTCCAGTTATTTGTGTAAGCTCTCTACTGGAACTCGAACCTTTTGGGTGTTCCTTTTGAATTTCTTATTATTCAACCAAAATTTTGTGTTTAACGAGTTCCCATTTCACATGACCTGTTCTAGATTTGATCTACGAAGGAAATTTTTTTAGGACAAAATACTTATATCCTTTACTAGTGCAACATTTCCTTTGTATTATTTTGGATATGCTATCTTGATAATTACAAGCCTTAAAACAGGCGGTAGGTACCTCCTCCATTGGGAACTTGCATCGACCCATGGCCTTTTAATTTGAAGCATAGTGTTTTATTCCAGATTTCTAAGATGAAATACTTCAATGGTGTTGATATACCACAACATTCTCACAATGTTTTGACATTTTGAGCACATATTTTCCCCTTCATGGGTCGTCCCTTAGTTTGATACCTTGTGTGTCAGACTTCCTTGCGATTTTTAATTGGTGGAGTTTGATGGAATATCTGGCATATGAAATAGACTTGGAGGTTGGTTCTCAAATCCAACAATTTTAATAAAAACAGAAAATCTCTACATAAGAGGAAGACAGTATGAAGTTGTTTCTAAAACCCAATTTTGCACCAAATTCATCATCATTTTATTTTTAAAACATAAATTATAAAAAATTGTCATGTGATATAATGAGCTCTAATGAAAATGTTGTCCTCCCTGTAGTGCAGAAGACTAATTTCCACCTTTACTTGCAAAAAGGTCCAATAATTTTTACCATACAATTTTGAGCTACAACACAACCCATCATTCTCATTCAATAATGAAGTATCATTAAAAGAAATCCAACAACATAGAATCTAACCCATATAATGCTTCAATATCCATATATGCACTCACAATAGTGCCATTGGTATTAAAGCTTTAACCATAGAGATTCCATATCCTAAGTATAACATAACCACAACTAAAATGTACTAAAGAGTAGTGTCTTAAGAACAAAAAATGTTCCCATTCTTAACCAATTTCTTCTCAGAACAAGACAATTCAAATGTGTTATGCCATAAGGCATTTCCCTTTGAGAAGAACTCTCTTAGCTACCACTATGTCTTATTGTGTATCGTGGATTTGTGTGTCAAACGATTAAATAATTTTCATCATTAGATCATGGAGATCCGAAAATAATTGTATAGAACAACCCAACCGTGAATCTCATATCTTTTATAATTCATAATATCGTTATTAGAGAATAGTTTGTATACCCAAAAAGCTTAAGGGGGTCATCTACTAGAAAATATGGAGAGCATACATTTATCTGGATAAAAGATACAATGTTATCGCAAATTTACTCATATATATATATGTCCAATCTAACTATTCATTAATTTCGGGTCTACATGGTTATGTGCAGTCTAGAAATTGTGATTAGTCCCTCAGACCTAACTCTTAGAACCTAGGATGAACATCTCGAAAAACCTAATGGAAGCACGTTCTTCCTCTAGGGTTTCAAGAGTTTAACCTCGGTTCAATTTCACTTCCTCCTATAATGCTTAATTAAAGAACTATAATAATAGAATACAAATAAACCACACAATGTTTGCACTCTAAATTAAGATAGTCTTTCTTTTTTTCTCTGTAGACTTAGTTCCTGCTATAGTTTCTTTCTATTTCTCTTTTAACCCAAGTTTTTGAAAATAATTCAAATTTTTGACCATCTTTATTTTTCTTTTCACACCAATATCGAATTTAATCAACATTGCATAATTATTCTTTCGTTCTTCCTGTAGCAAATTCTTAATCGTTATTTTTTTTTTTAACTTTTATACTACTCTTCTAGCCTACAAACACATTGTCAGCGATACAATAAGTAGTTGATCTATAATGAATGTATTATCCTCTTTTCCATATCCCCTATAATTATTTACGATTTTAGAGTTAAGTTATTATACCAAGCGAGCCATGTGTTGTACATGGTAGGAGTTGGGTTCATTGGATCTAAGGTCCATTGAATATGGACATGAACATTAGCAGAGACTTTGGTAAACCAAGTTCCATTGACAAAATTCGTCAAATGCTAAAATACAATAGACTTAATAATAGTATATGCCTATATAGTCTAATTAGTCTTTTCTTATAAATAAAGAAGTTGGTCGAACTCCCTTACCAAATGGAAATTTGAGGATTTAAGGTGGGTTGGGCGTCAATATTTACAAAATGTGTTACTGAGGAGTTACTAGGGTTGTAATATTCTCCATTGTAAACGGGAGGCATGTAATGTGGAACTCCGAGGACTAGTGCGAGTGGAAGCCTCTGCAAAGAGAAACCAATAAAATTAAATAAGCATTCATATGGAAAGGCGACAAAAATTTTAGAATTTTTATAAGAGATACAAAATTAATGGGGTATGCATTACAATACAGTCATAGTGTAGTGAATATCATGCAATTAGAAGACTAGTGGCAATGAGATTTAAAAGAATGCACTGTAGGTTGTTGTAAGAAATAGCCATCAACAGTGGGCCAAGGCACAGTAGCTGCCATGGGCTTCTTTTGCCACATGTGAGCTAAGAATGATTGCCAGTAGGATGGCCCCATACGTGTAGAGGTCTAAAAGGAGCATGAGATGTAGGTGACACTGCTAGGAACCCTATTGATGGCCAAGGATGAATTAGAAGATTCCATTATGTGTAATCCAAGGTCTTGCCCCAGTCCCCGTCGTTGCATAGAGTTGTCTTCTATGGTTCCAGGTTGCATAGAGTTGTCGAATTGTATGATTTAATCATAATAACTTTCAAGAATACATGAGCTTGGGTTTATGTAGGCGGTATCAATGTTTTTGGTGATTGGATTTCCTGTCTCATACTTGCAAATGGCTTTTAATATTGTGATGGGTTAAACATTTCACGCCCATAACACTTTCAAGGATATTGTATTTGAGCCTACAAAGAAGAAAGAAGAATTAACTTGTTCCATTCACAGTCCCACACACATATTCCCAGCTCTCTTTGGAGCCTGATTAATGTTTTAGGCACACTGTGTCTTTACACTACCATTTGCAACTATGAGGGGTTGTCTTTCAAGTAGCTAGGGAACAATATTTTGTGAGAATAATTTTTGAATGCATCTGATGCAGAATAGGAAATTTGGGCTGCCACATATCCTTATTCAAAGAACCATACCTTTAATTGTGCTAATGGGGAGTGTATAAATGGAAATGCCTCTAGAGAATACTTGCAGAGAAATTTGATTTAGAATCATTACCATATGAGAGTGAAGGTATATGGAATCATTACCATATGAGAGTAAAGGGTTCAGTCTGGCTAATGCGATAAAAGACAATGGTCTGGTCTGGAATAAAATTGTCAATGAAAATAATCTCTTAGATTGACCACTAGGGAAGGAAGTTGCACATGCCTATGTTTTGAGTAGATTTTTTATTATATTACATTTTAATATTTTTTTCACTCAAATTTAGTTATAGTTAGATCATATAACATATCACATATTTTTTCATCTATGCTCTTCTTCCATATGTGCTACAAACTTAAGGCCTTTCCTTTGCAATATCTGGTGCAAATGCTAGTCGTACCCAAGTCCAAGATTTTCATTATACCAAAAATAACATAATCACGGTCAAATTAAGATGTAGTGTGTCTACAATTAGTTTGAATTTTATAGACTCTTCAAGTGAAATGGTACAAAGAAAAAACACAAACATGTTCAAATTGAGATGTAGTTTGTCTACAATTAATTTGAATTTTGCAGACTCTTCAAGTGAAATGGTAGGAAAATAAAGCATGGTCAAATTAAGATGTAGTGTGTCTACAATTAGTTTCAAATGTGTATGCTCTTCAAGTGAAATGGTAGGAACAACCTAATTTATGGGAAGAAAATCCTGTTAATTTGAAATTTAAATTAATTTTTTAATATAAATAACATTGGTTTAAAATTATTTTATTTATTTTTACTTAAAAATAAGAGAAAAAAAATCAGACAATCAATCTATTCTCTTAGATATAAACAAAATTTTTGAAAAAGGTTTTGGTGGCAAAATCTAAAGAATAAAAAAAGTTACAATGGCTTGACAATGAAACCGACAAAATTAGTAAAATTGAAAAGAATAGGAGCGCAAAGCAATTTCGCTACAAAATTTTAAAAATTCCGAAAAAACTACGACGGTCATATAATGAAACCGACAAAACTTACTAAAATTAAAAAGGTTCAGGTAAGGAGAGAAAAGAAATTTGAAAAGGATTTTGGTTGCAAAATTAAAAAAAATCCAAAAAAACCTACAACGGCTAGATAATGAAACTCGCTAAAATTGAAAAAATCTGACCGTTAAGGAGATGAGCAATTTGTGTCTAGATTGGTCCCATCTGCTGTGTCATTTGCAATCAGATTCAAAATTAAAGGGGAGGCGTGACTAGCTTTCAGCATATCTAACTGACTTTCTGCAATACTACATAAATGATCTCGTTAGATGGCTTCTGGCTCCACATACCATTTTTTATCACATTTTTTAAAAATTAGATATATTTCCTCAAAATTAATAATATTTTTTATATTTTAATTTTTTTATATTATTATATTTGTATTCTTAATCAATTATAGTAAATAGACCATGTGTTTTTTCTAAAATGTTATACGTTCAAAACAAGAAAGATAGAGTATGTATGTCATTGTAAAATTAACAGTTAAATTGCTACACAAAGATAAATCTCTAAAATTAACATTCAAATTATTACATTGACGTGAGTCCCTAAAATTAACAGTCAAAATGCTACAAAGATATGAGTCCCTTATATTACAAACAAAAAAAAATATCATACAAAAATTTAATATTTAACGTAACTCTTTTATTTTATTTTAGTCATATCAATAATTATAATGAAGAAAAAACTAAGGTTTTTTAAAATCCTCGTTTTCAATACATCTGAGTACCTGCGCACAAGAAATGCAGGAAGTCAGTGGCATTTATTTGCGTGTTGCAACAGAGTTATTGCCTCAAGCTTTTCCATCCGTTGTTGGTTTCCTCAGGCCCTCTCTACCTTTCAACCGACTCTGATCCCAAACTATCAATGAATAAGTGCAAACTTTTGAGGTTTTGGGAGCTTCACTGCAATGAATAAGTGCAAACTTAGGTGTATTTGATGTTGGCAGGTTAAACTGATGGAACTATGTGAAGGGAAGGGTATGTCGTTGGGTTTAGATTTGGATATGGGTCTCCAACTAAAAGAAACAACTTGTTTATGGAAAGCCCTTCTATCCAAATGAAGATGAGGCGTCTGGCCAATCCTGATCTTTGTCATTGGAAAACTATTCATTCTCCTCGTATATGTGATTCTCCTCATATTTATTTAAGTGTAAAATATATATTAACTTGGAAATTATTAATTTTTTTAAGTATAAAATATATATTAACTTGGAAATTAATTTTAGTTATACAAATCTTTCAAAATATTGGAGTTAAACTTTAATTGTTTTTTTTTTTAATTACTATATATATGTTTATTTTATTTTTTAATAATTAAATGTATATTATATTGGTGGAGGTTACATCAAGGGTGAAGAATTGAACCAAATGAATAATATATAGTGTTGCATGAATCACCTAATAATCGAGAATAACAAAATTTATTTATTTATTTATTTTATTTATTTATTTTATTTTTTTCTGGTTTGGGAGTTCTACATGTTTTTTTGCTCTGAAGGAATTTGATTGAGAAATTGTTGATGGATTAATATTTTGATTTTTTTTGGCAATGTTTCAGAGTTCAATCTTTTACATGTTTCTTTGCAAGATGGAATTTGATTTGGCAAGTTTTTGATGGAAATAAATAAATTATTTTATTTTTATTTTTAATATACATTAAATTTTAATATATTATATTATTGTGGTTCCCAACTTGACGTTTTCTGTAAATTTGGGCAATACTTCTAGCCTGAATTGGAA